>VZTL01015035.1:11134-54004 GCA_013400535.1 Scopus umbretta
CCCCCAGGAGGTGCGCGGCAGCACGGGAGCGGGCGGCGGCTGGGAAGCCTGCGGCGGGCCGGGCCGGGCCGGGCCGGGGTGCGCCCGGTCGCCTCGTCCTCCTCTGCCCGGCTTTCGGTGCGCCCGGGCTGCGCGGGCAGAGGCTGCCTTCCAGGCGGGTTTTCCTGCGCGATTCCTTTATACTTGGGCGGGAACCATGCAAAAATAGTAGTTCCGTGGTAAGTCTGTTTTCAGACACGTTGTGCATAATTTTGCAGGGAAGCGTTTTGTATCTTACAGCTTTGACTGAAGAGGCTAACTCTGGAGTATCTTTACTAAGTTTTTTTTTTGTCTGCGTCGTTAAGCTACTCTGCGCTTATGGCTGAACTGCAGTACTGTTTTGAGGTAAAGTAGGTAAAGTGTTTTGAATGCAGAAATGGGCAGGATGGAATATAGTGCAGAACTTGGAGGTGGATTCAAGGTATGTTTAGTGAGACTGTTTACTGGCTCTTAAAATAAGAGAGACATCTTCCAAATAAAATAATGAGCTGTACTGAATTTTGCTTTGTTTAGACAGAAATACCATACCTTCTCTTCTTTCTTTGAAAGCAGCCTAGATTGGTTGAAATTCTTCTAAAATTTCCTAAACCTCAAATACAAAAAATTATTACCAGCTTTTTTAAAAATTATTTTGTGTCTGAAAATTATTTATTTTGACTTATTTATGGTTTTTATTTTAGGCTGCAGCCAGGTATGTGGTAGTATAGAATATACCAGAACACATCAAATACCGTCTCTTAAAAATGTCACTGGCATGTGCTGGTAAAACGGTGTGTTACACCCCCTCTTTCTATCATCCTCCTTCTCCTCCAAGCAGGCCATTCTGCAGCAGGTTCTGAGCTGTATGCGCTTGAGGTTTCCAGACTGGGTCAGTGCAATTAGCTTCACTGTATGTGCGGGCCTTACCCGGTCTGTGTTGGTTGTAGCTTTGTATCATGGGCTCCAGTTGCATCACGTCACCTTTCCGTTGTTCTTCCATGGAGGCCATCCTCCTGTGATTCGGAGATACAGGGCAAGACAGATACTCGCACCCAGTCCGAAATTGGAAATGGCTGGAAAAAGCTGTGTATTACGTTCAGTGGAGTATAGATGTAGTCTCCTTTAGGCTAGTGGTTCCCAGCTTGCAGATTCCCAAGTCTGATACAAAGTCCAAGCAGATACACCAAGTTGGCCACTGTCCAGCACACTGTTAAGGCCAGTCACTTTGTTCCTGTGTCACAGTTGCAGAAGCAGGAGATCTGGAGAGCACGGCACAGAGAAGCTCCTTTCATTTGCAGTCCTGATGTTGCTGGAGCTGGTAGTAGTAGTAGCATGAGAGACAGCACTCCTGGGATGGGATTGGGCTGGGGAGTTAGACCTGCTGATAAATGAAACATTAATGTGTCCTACTTAAGAGAACAAGCAATAAAAGTTTGGAAATGTTTCCTCTCAGTATATCTAGAAAGCCTTTCATACTGCACTATAATTAGACTAAAACAGCAGACTCCAATGCAAATGGTGACATTCCCCAGTGGAAATGGGTAACCTTAACTCTGCTCTCTAATGACATGGTGATACCCTTTTCCATAGGAGTTGGTTCTAGCCCATCACTAGTTCTCGCAGAAGCTACAGCAGTATAAAAATGCTTGGAAGTGTTCTGTTATTTGTAAGTGACACAGAGGAAAGAGAGAACAATGCTGAGTAAAATAATGTTGAGGCTGTGTATGTGTCTTTAGTATAATGATCCATCTCCTGTCTTCGCTTAATATGCATTTTTGTATCACTCTCTATGTACTGGACGTAGAGTCATTCAACAGCCAAATAGTCTTGCATTTACATTAGACTTTATTTTATCCAGTTATCTCAATTAATTAAAAAAGGACTTCTAACTCATTTTGTGCCTGATTTACAAGGGTGTAACAATAACTCTGCAGCTAACTGAGGTCCTGCATCTGAAATGGCATAACCCTGTACCACCAGAGAGGTGAGAGGCCAGCTGGCCAGGAAGCAGGTTTGCAAGAAAGGAGCTGGGAGTCCCCACAGATAAGTAAGTTGAGCATGAGTCAGCAGTTCTTGCAGCAAAGGTGTCCAGCAGCATCCAAGAATGTAGCCAGGAGATCAAGGGAGATGATGCTTCCTCTTTTCTCAACACTGCTGAGATGCATCTGGGTACTGTGTCAAGTTCTGAGCGCCCCAGAACAGAACAGACATGGACATACTGGAGTGAAGGGTTATGAAAACAGTTTAGGGAGCTGGAGCACAGGAGGCTGAGAGCGCTGGGTTAGCTCTGCCAAAAGAAGAGAAGAATCAAGTGTGATCATAGTGGTATCTATATCCATATTAATGGGAGGACGTAGCAAGGACAGAGCCAGATCCTTCTCTGAGGTGCCCAGTGAAAGGATGAGAGAGGCAGTGGACACAAGCTGGAACATGGGGAAATGTGAATAGATATGCTTGACTGGGCAGAATTCTGAGCAGCCTGATCTAGCTGGTCCTGCTTTGAGCAGGGCATTTTACTTGCTAGTTCTGGAGATCCCTTATAACCTAATTTACTCTGTGACTATCATAAGAAAGTTACTAGTCACTTCTTTCATGAGTAACACCATTATAAGAAAGAGAGAGATAGGTGAATATGATTTTGAAAACTAATTCCTAAATCAAGAGTGTATGGTTAAGCTAAATTATAAGAGGAGAAGTATTACACTAATGTGTCTGAATATAGGCTATTTATTTACACGTCTGTGAAGCAAAATATGGAAGATTGTAAGTGGAGTTGATTGTTAAAGTTCAATGGCATATATACACTTGGTCAAAGGTTAATGGTGTTCAGGCAAGAATGTAAATTTATGGCTATAAGTAACATTTAACAGTAAGTGGCAAATGGCAGTTCCCTTGAAGCTTTCCTTCTTTGGGCTTTGTTAGCAGTTTAGGATCTTTCAGTGCATTATCAGTCTGTTTTTGAAAGAAAGTGATACTATTATTTTGCCTCTCCAAAGGTGCTTTCCTTAGTACATTTGCTAATTTATTTTTTTTTTCTTGAAAATAAGTTCAGGAATGGCTGTGTTGCTTTGTGTTCATTATTATTAGCTTTTTTACGTGGACAATGGATTTTCTTGAGTTTGGTGCTAGTTTTTGTCTGTTTAAAGAGACTGCAGGTTTAACCAATAAAGGTGACCACACCGATTTCATAGGACATGTCTCTGCTTTTCAGTTAAGTTTTGTGCAGGAGTCCCTGGGTTGCCACTTTTCTGGCTATATCAGCAACATGCAGAGTCCAAGCTAATAAGCCTTGCCTCACAGCAAGAAAAGGAGTCCATCTTGAGAAACATAAGGATTCAGACTACTTACTTTATTTAGGAGAAAGGCAAGGGATAATTTGGTGGAAAGGTTGTTTGTGGGTTTGTTTTTTTTTTTTAAATGGTAATAAACTTTCTAATCTAGTGAAAAAACAAATACAGACTAAAAGGTGCAATTTCATCCTATGGTGAGGTTAAATACTGTTGAAACAATTGGTCTAGGGCTTTTGTATGTGAAGTTTTACTAAAATCTTTCTAACCAACTCCACCGAGATGCATACGCTCAGATTTTGTCTAGGTTTAACTTGATCGCGTTGGTGGTTGTTGTTTTTCATAACTGTTGGTATTTTAAAAGTTTATCAAAAGTGGCATTGATTACAAATCTAACATAAATTCCAATATAAAACTAGGTAAAATTAGGGATTATAAGTCTTAACATTTTATATCGACTTCTTCAGCAAAGAGAAGTAATTCAAGCTTGAAATTTTTATGCAGGAAATATTAAAGTTTAAAAAAAAAAGTTTCATAACTGCCAGAAAATCCATTTCAGTATAATGACTGGGAATTTATGATTTGTACATTGTACCTGTAGTTCTGAACAAATTTTAGGTATTACAAATATTTTGGATAAAGCACTCCAACTACTGAAACATTTTATAACCTACTTAGTTCAGTATGCGATGCAGATGGAAATAATTCTGGGAATTCTTATGTCAACGTTGGGTTGAACTCCCATTATATTAATTTCTGTATATACAAAATGATATATCCATTGAGATCCCCAAGAGTTGAGTAGGTGATGCAATACTCTGCTGTATTGTATTAAATATTGGGGTTTTTTCTACAGGGCAAAATTCTCTACAAAGTACGGTGGAAAGGATATACCTCTGATGATGATACCTGGGAACCAGAGGTTCATTTGGAAGACTGCAAAGAAGTGCTGCTTGAATTCAGAAAAAAAATTGTGGACAATAAGCCTAAACCGGTTAAAAAAGACATACAGGTGTGTTTCACCTAAATATTCCCTATTTAGGCTCTGCTAATGGGGGGAGGGAGAAGGGAAGACATTTGGGATATGGAATTAAGACGACTTAAGAATTAAGAATCTCTTTGATCTAAAAGTGGGTTTTTTCATGTGAAACTGAATATTTTTGCTGCTCTCTGGTTAGGGATTTTTTTGTTAATAGACAGGTTTGCTTGTAGACTCTAAATCCATCTAAGCTTTATTTCAGTTTTTAATGGTACTATATAAATGATGTATGGTCACTTTAGTTTACTTGTGAAAATATAAACAACCCCCTTTCCCTACCAACATGCATATTGTCTTGTCAGTGAAGCTGGGCACTGCTCAGTTCACCCTCCTGCTTTATGTAGCAGATTTTAGCATGTTAACCATTAAATCTGGTAAGATAGGAATATGGAAAAATTAACTGCAAGAAGGCAGCATATGGCTTTTTCTTTTTTTTACTGCTCAGTTTGAAAATGAAGTGTAAGAATCTTCTCTGAAAACTGGTACCCTACTTCTGGGAAACCCATCGGTAAATTTTGCAAAATCAGGTTAATTGTTTTTGATGTAAAATAGTTCAGATTTAGTTCTGTTTTAGAATCTGGTTGTTGAATGCCTGATTGGTTTACTTGACTTCTTTACGTATTGATTCTCATCCAAGCAGTTAGTAGTGTAATTTAGGTAAGTGAGCTAGAATTGTATTTACAAAATACACAATTTGGCAATGAGGATGATGTTTGCAGTGATAAAAAGATTAAAGTGTTTGAAAAGTTACACTACCATTTTTGTATAGTTTACACCAAAGTGATACAGTTTAATGGGGAAAGGAATCTTTTTTTTTTTTTTTCCCCCCTATCTTTTAGAAACTGTCTCTAAATGATGATGTGTTTGAAGCAGAATCTGACAGTGACTGGCAAAGTGAAACAAAAGATGATGTTTCACCAAAGAAGAAAAAGAAGAAGTCAAAAGATGGAGAGGATAGAAGTCCAGATGATCTGAAGAAGAAAAAGTCTAAGTCTGCAAAACTTAAAGAAAAACGCAGAACAGAATGTGAAAATGCCTTAGATACTTCGGTTTCAGATTCAAAACCAAAAAAAAGAACATCAGAAACGAAGGAGGATTCAAAGGACCCAAAGAAGCAAAGGAAAGAAGATACTAAAGAAATCAAGAAAAAGAAGGGAGAAGTTAAAGATTTAAAAATAAAATCTAAAGAAGACTATAAAGAAAATAAAAAATCACGGAAGGAGAAGCATGGAGATGTTCAGTTTGACTCAGAATCAAGTACTCTAGATGATGTATTTTCTCAAGGAACTGATAATGAAAATTCAGACTTAAATTCTGAAATTAAAGATGAGAAGCAAAAGGTAGTAAGTGAAGAAGAGAGATTGGAACAAGAAACTGCTGAAAAAGATTCCATTGCTGATAGGCATCTTGATGGATCAGCAAGTAATGAAGATGATAGTATTGATGTTAAGGTTAAAAGAAAGAAGAAAAAAATTCAGAGAGGTGAAGATTATAAAGAGGAAGGTAGAAAATTGGAAACTCAAGATATTTATTTAGAGAAGAAAAGCATGCACAAAAAGCAAAAAGGTCAAGAAAAAGTAAAAATGGTACCCGGAGAGTTGGAGAAAGTGTCACCTGCTCCTTCACCAGTGCAGAAGGGTTTGAAATTGAGCGCTGATGAAAGAGGGCGCAAGTCCACCGATTCAACTGGGGAGGTGAGCAATGTTAAGGCATTGGGGTGGGGGCTGGGGATTAAATCAAACATCTTTGAGGTATGGATATCTCAAAAGGCTACTGTTTATGATGGCAAAGAGAAAAAAAAAAAAGGGGAAGTTAATGAGCTGGATGAAGCTGAAGAAAAGCCCACTGCACAATGTATAGGAGAGACTGGAAAATGTCTGGATTCTGAACACTATAAAGGAGGGAACACTTTAGGAGAGAAGGGTGTCTTTAAATGTGAAGGTATGAATTTCTCCTGTTTGTTATGTGCACTTACTTAGAATGAATTTTACTGTTCCTTCAAAGCATGCTGTCATTTTTAGCTTTGTTCTCCCAACCTTCAACAGTTGCCTCCGTTTGACTTTTTTCTACTTATGTAGCAAGACATTCAGCCTTGAGCAACTATCCATCCAACGCTGCACAAGGAAGTGCACTTTTGAGCTGAAATCCACACTTGATCTCTCTCAAAAGCCAGGCACTCCATTATACCTTACATGCGTTAGCACCTACCTGAGAATTGGAATGCTGAAATAGCTTCTAAACCCAAGCCTCCCAGGTGACTGTGCAGCTGGCTTATCTTGTTAGAATTCTTGGGGTGCCTATAGAAAATGCTTAGTTTCATGACATGGTTTCATATTAATTACAAATGCTGTACCTGTTCTGAGAAATGAGCTAAGTAAACACTGAAATATTTATTTTCCCTTATTTAATACAGCAGTGTTTTAAGAAAAGCAGGATGGTAAAGGTAGGAGAAAAAAAAATAATGGAAAAAAATCCCAATATTTCTGGAATGTTTCTGAAAATGTAATTTCTTTCAGCTGCTTCGGAGTGTTCTAAGACAGTTTGCAGTTCATAAAACTTTGGCTGCTCAGAGAAACTCCTTTCTGATTTGTAACAGGATCGCAGCCAAAACACCTTGATACTTACTGGATTATATCCCACTTCTCCTGAGGCTATAATTCTGTGGCAGCAAGTTTCTTCTTCTGTAGGTTCAGCTGTGGTCCTCTGCTTAAGATTGTTGTATGTGTGGTCTAAGCCACCTTAAACAAAAGGAAGTTGATTTTGGGGAAGAGAATTATGTGGCATAATCTCAGAGCAGAGCTACACAAAATAGTGTTTTTGCAGGAGCTTAGTGGTGAAAACTTGTAAACAAGGTTAAGCAATTACTATGAGACACAGCCCAGTTTTAAAAAGTTATTTAGTTAACTGAAATGGTATGGCCCTTCATTACTCAAGTATTTTGTCATAGTTTGAGGCTATAGCATTCACAAGAGAGAGACATCAGTGATGATAATCGGATAAATCTTTGGAATTTTGTTTTACTTACCAGTAGTATGAAAATCCTGTCACCCCAAGCATGAAGAAATCAACAGCAGATGAAAGTTAATTTGCTTATTGGCTCTTCAGCCAGCACTCTCAGTAAGTTGTCTGTATGCCTTTCTCGTGGTCGTGCTCCATGGAAGGTCATGCTCCAAGGAAGCAAGGAAGGCATTCTGCAGTTTGCTTTTTTCAGTCTAGGAGGTAATGTTTTCTCTAACTGGTCACTCTCCAGAACAGCTGTGGCCTTACTGTATGAGTGAGTTTGGTGGAGAGTTCTGGAGGTTTTTTGACTTCACTAAATTGTTGGCCCAAGCAGATTATTCTTTTCAAACAAAATCACTGTGTATGTTTCAGCTACCTGTCTTTCCGTAAGTATTTCTGATTACGGAACACTGTCATGTCAATTTATAGTACAGTATTCTCTGTTTGGAGTCCGTTTGTGTGCTGAACCATTCTTTCCATTCGATTTACTTCCAAAAATAAATGTGCGGTGTACGCTGTGCATCTGATCAGTATTGGAAATCTGGAATAGCATTCAGGATTACTGATTTTAACAGCCCCTCTGTGTAGCAAATATCTGGTAATCCCTTTAGGAAGTTAACAGGTCTCCTCCTAAATACTGGGCATCTGCTGCCATTAACAGCTCTCTGTGCTACTAGTTAATCATGTCAGTCATGAAAAGCTTGGGGGGGCGGCAGGGAAAGGGGGAGAAAGACGGTTAAATGTCTCAGCTCTGCTAACACATGATAAGCCAAATTAATCTGTTTTAATTGAAGTTTTTCCTATGTCAGAGAAACAGTAGCATTTAGTGATAAATTCAGTCTGTAGTTCTCATGGAGACTTCTTTTGAGGCAGTTTTTCAGAAAGCTAGTGCTATTCCACGTACCAGGTTAGGGTCAGGGGCTGATACAAAGACATGCCAGGGAGCCTTATCCCACCTGCTCTGCAGTTTGGAATTTGCTGGCTGAATGGAGAGAGAGAGAGAGGATTACAGGAGGAGAACGGCAACCTTTGGTGGAGGCAGTTGAATTCTGTTTTGGTGAATTTGATCCTATATCTACATCTACCATAAATTTAATCTGTGAAACTGGATATTGCTAAGCTCAGTTTTCTGTGTGGATATGGTGGGTTTGGGTGGATTTTTCTGAGTGTCTGTTTTTCACAAACGACTGTTGCCATAATGTTCTGTATGTGTAAATTGGAAAACTTGGAACCTTCTGTGTAGAAATGTCAAGTTTTCTTAGTTAAGGTTCAAGTCAGTGATATCATAACTGCTTTGAATATGATGCTAGAAAGATGTTAAATACTTCAAAATAATTAAATTCTATTCAGGTTCAGTATGTGGAACAAACGAAAAGTTAATAATTTTGAATTTCCCTCAAAATGCTGGTTTTGGCATATCTGCACCTCATGCCAAACAGCACGTTGCATGGCAGTAAAAATCTTAATTGAAGTTGTTTTATTTTGGCAATAACACCTCTTCTCTTACGGAAGAAGCCTTCACAAAATTAACTCCTGACTCGCCTGCTTAATTCTTTTCTTAGGAATGTTCACAACTCTGTATATACAGGTTTCAGCAATACTAGTTTTAAATATATTTTATCATTGGAGCGGCGAAAGGAGTTTATCTTCAAGTTTTTTCTGTACCAGTTTAATTTGATCCTTGTTCTCAATATCAGGAGAAAGAAGTAAAGAAAACTGAAACAAAAGAAAAATCTCAAAAAAAAGAGTCTGAAAAAGAAGAAAAGAACAGAAAAGAACAAAAGGGCCTAAAAAGTAAGTGCTAACTGCTTAAAAGAGAGAAGGGAAAGACCCTTCAGGACGTTCTCTTCTTATTTCTACAAGAGCTGATGTTGTATAGTTTTCTAACACATACCAGAAACAAGAATTTCTCCTTTTATTTTAGGAGGCAAAAGTCTGCTGTTTAATGGCTTTGTTAATATATGCTTCATGAGAATGCTGTATGTACTTTCCTGTATGAAACATGAAAGTGTATAGAAGTCTCTAATGTTTTGTAGACAAATCATTATATTAATATTGTCAACTACGCTTCTGTGGCATGTAACGGTAGTTTTCTTTTTTAGAGGACTTCATCCAACTATTGGCAGTTTCCAGAACTGTTCTGATGATACTAAGAATACACACTTTTCTACGTTTAGGAAAACTAGTGGAGGTTCCCATCAGACAAACTTCTTGCCTCTTGCTTTAACCACAATGATGAGTTATATTATACAACCCTTAAAATATGACCAGAACTGGATGATTTGATACATGAAGAAAAATGTCTAGGTTGCATTTCTATTCTTAATAGTATAATGCAGTATTAATGTTACCACTCTTGATCTCAGTAAAATTCTGGGTGATTTCATTCAGGATAAATTCCCTCACTACTCTGATGAGTATGAACTGAGGAAAACTAGGTAGCTCCACCTTTGATAAGCATGAATGGATATAGGAGGAACTATGATGTGTCAAATAGCTGTTGCAAGAGAAACGTCTTTTGCTGAAAGCAGCATAGATGCATACACTGCTTAAGAAAAGTAATAACAAACAGCATGATTAATTATTGTTCCTTATACAGCACGTGTCCTTCATCTGTTCATCAGAGATACTGAACTGTATTTTCAAAGTAGTAATTGACACATAATTCTAAACTACATTTCATAAAAAAGAAGATGGTACCATGTTGAAAGCAGTCAGAACTCAGACTTGCCGGGGGGCTGGAGGTGAACTAGCTCTTCCCGATTTTTGGCTTATGTTGTTAAGATTGCTTCTACACTTGAGCAATGATTAACTTATGGAAAAAGAACAGACCTTTTCTAAATGGACTCTCGTCACTCACTTAAACTTTGTTATGTAATAGTCTTTTAGTGGCTCAAGTAGTCATTCTTGGTAACTGTCTTAATATTTTAGGCTTTAAGGACATCAAAAGTGCATTTGCCTTGTTTAATATAGCTTCAGAAGAAAAAAGTGAATATTCTGAGAATAACTGCAAAAGAGAAGAATCTTCGCTAGAATATAAATTCATAGAAGAATTAAAACCAAAAGACAGCAAGGTGTACAAGGAAAGGAGGAACATAAGAGATGAAACAGACACATGGACTTACATTGCCGCAGAAGGGGATCGAGAAGTAGTGGATGTGTGTCAAATGGAGAACTCTGGTGAGCAGTAGAAACAAATGCAGGGGAAAGTTGAGCACTGGCAGTTAATATTTTCTCCATTCCTGCTTGCATCTTGTAGTGCTCCAATTCTTGTCTCCCCAGGAGGCCAAAATTATGTTTTCTTTTGAAACTCGCTGATAACTCTTCAGTGTGTTTCCAGTGTGTTTCTGCTATTAGAGTAATGGAGTGTTCACCATCTCTGATCACTTCAGCCTAGTTTATTACAAAAAAAACCCAGTTTGTTTCAAGTAAAAGCATTTTATGTCCGTTTGTAATGTAGCCTTCATTGTTTGGAACCATTCCATGCTGACTTCCAGAGTCTATTTGAATGAAAAGTAGTAGTTTGTTAAGCTGCTGATCATTGAAGCAATGGCAAGCAATGAATGATTTGGAAATTTCCAAGTTACTTATTACTTATTTTATGTTTTTTCTTCCATAAAATCAAATACATGATAGATGGCAAGCAGCAAGTCTTGAGTTTGGGTATGGACATGCAGTTAGAATGGCTGACACTAGAAGACTTTCAGAACCATCTTGATGGAGAAGATGAGAATCATGTATCAACAGAACCGATATCAAGTAGTGAGTAGTTGCTGAGAGGAAGGGATGTTTCTTAGCTGGCATTTCAAAGTGAAATATCCTGTAACTGCATTGAATTTATTTTCTAGCTCTCCTGAGGGATGCTGTTAAAAGTGGAGATTATATGACAGTAAAGATGGCACTTTCTTCAAATGAGGAATATAATCTGGATCAAGAGGTAATTTTTCTGCAATAGAAGTATTGGGCGAGGAGGTACAAATTTGAATTGTTTGCAAAGTTTTCTCCTCTTGCTAGTAGCAGGTTTCTGTCTCACCTTAGGAAAAAAGCACAAGGTAGGAAAAGGGAGTACAGAATTTGAGGCTTCAGTATCTGTTATCCATTTCTTCTAAGGTAAAAATGAAGTTTGACAGAAATAAAGTTTGATAGAAGCATCCACTAGCTGGAGTTGCAGCAGATTTGCCTGCTGGATTTAACTGAATATTAAATTGAGAACTATACATGGTATAAGGAATGATGATACCCATCAGCTGAAGTGGCTAAACTATGTTAAACATAGAATCATAGAATCGTTAAGGTTGGAAAAGACCTCTGAGATCATCTAGTCCAACCGTCAACCTAACAACACCATGCCTACTAAACCATGTCCCAAAGTGCCACATCTGCACGTTTTTTGAATACCTCCAGGGATGGTGACTCCACTACCACCCTGGGCAGCCTTTTCCAATGTTTCACCACTCTTTCAGTAAAGAAATCTTTCCTAATATCCAATATAAACATCTATACGTGCAAAAAAAAAAAAAATTTGAATGTTCTGTTTGACAGACTGGGACTACTTCACGAATAATTAGTTTTCTGCTAGTTCTTCATCAGCTGTGTTCTTACTGGTTTTTCTTTCAAGGATCTTTCCCATTAAATAATACTGTAGTTCCGTTTTTGAGGATTAAAGTCTCAGATATCAGTATTTTCACTGGTGATCTTGTGTAGTTGTGTTATGTAGCATTTCGAGAACTACACGTTACGCTAAGACATCAGTAGCATAGTAGAGAAGATACCAAATAAACTACTGAGGCAAGCATGTGTTCTTTGAATTGTAGTGCTCGGTGGAAGATGCATGAATGAGTGAGGAGACTGGCCACTCACAGAAGTCTCTTCATACTTTGATAAAATCCAAAAGCAGCATTGTTGTAGCAGTTGACTTGACCCATGGTGTTTTGCCTCCAGTGGTTGCTGATTTCTTTTTCCACTCTCTTGCTGTCTTTCCTACCCTCAGATACCTTGCTGCCTTTGTTCTTGACTCATTCTGGTTTTCCTCCTTGATCTGGTCCTTGTAATGTTACGGGTCTTGCAGGTTATGGAGCTCGGAGTGTGAGGCCTGTGGACAGGAGAAGTGGGAGGTGATAGGTCGTTGGTGTCTGGCAGCCATGTATGTGTGAATTCTTTTGCCAGGGAGGGGAATCTTATGAAACCTGTTGACACACTTGCAATTTTTCTCTTGTGGCTTTAAGATAAATCAAAGTGGTTTTTTTTTTGTTGTTGTTTCTTTCTTTTTAATGGCAATGATTCTTCTTGCAGGACTCAAGTGGAATGACCCTAGTAATGCTTGCTGCTGCTGGTGGGCACGATGACCTTCTCCGGGTCCTGATCAGGAAAGGAGCTAAAGTTAATGGTAGACAGAAGAATGGAACAACTGCATTGATACAGGCAGCTGAAAAGGTTGGCTTGGTTATTGTCATATTTGTGGTTCTTGGCTCTTTTACTTATGTTTAAAAGTGGTACATGACTTTTCCTTTGGATGATACCTGAAGAGTAGTTAGCAGGATATAGCAGAGTGACTTTAACTGCATAATTTCAGCAGCTGTGGTTACTGTAGTGTAAATAAATTCTGATCACAAACCCTGCCCTGAGTAGAGATTATCATAGGGCTCCTTAGAGGGAAGGTGGAGGCAAAGGATATCTCTGGGTTTGTCTGTCATGGGGGCTGAAGTTCTTGTTTTAGAAGTGCTTGTTATGATCTCTGGCTATACAGGATCCAAACTTGGGAGACTTTGAGAGAAAATCTCTGATTAAGCAGTAGTTTGAGAGCTGGGAGATGGAGACAGTGGCAAGCTTTTCTCAAGCTAAGACCAATTAGACTAGTAAGTTAGTGGATGTTTCATGGGTGCACTCTTTTGTTCAAGTCTGTTCATGTGTTTTCTGATGCACAATAGTTAAAAGGCCAAAAGGGAGCTTGATTCCAGTTTGGTGATAAATGCAAACATACTGTTTTCTTCCTGTAGTGTTCACTACTGCAAAAAAGTAAGAATTGTAAATGCTCATGGCCATCTCCTTGCCTGAGTCTGAATTGCTTTTTATTAGCTGTGGGAAAGAACGATGTTAATTGTGTCATGCCTCATGCTTTGGATTTTACTGATGGATTTTAAATAAATGTCACTTTATATTCTGAAACAAAACCAGAATATTTTCTACTTACTTGTCTTGTGGTTTTGGTTTTTTAGAATTTTCTAACAACAGTAGCTATTCTTCTGGAAGCTGGGGCATATGTGAACATGCAGCAGAGCAGTGGTGAAACTGCTTTAATGAAGGTAAATTCAATGTTTGTCCTGACGTGGTTTAATAGTAAATACTTTTGGCAGACTAATAAAAGATAAAAGCATATTTGTAGAGTTGATTTAGGGAACAGGTACTATATTTGAAATAGGAATACTACTCTTAGTTATTCTGGACAGTGTTTCTAATCAGTTTTTTTTAATATACTGTTATATCTAAACAAAAATGCAGATGCTATCAGCATACAGTGCTAAATGTGGCTCATCATCCTCTTCCACTGTTTGGCTCAAAGAAATGCAGGTGTGGTCTTAAAACTGAGATTATCTGGTTGTCAGCAGGAAAAGAAAAGTTGCAGAAAGGAAAATCTTTCACTTGAGTGTTGCTGTGATTGACTTCTGTTATTTCATTGCAGGCCAGAAATAAAATAACCAGTTTGCAGTCTCCTTCCTGTTCTGTACCTTTACTCCCTCTCATCACAAAGGAAATTTTGTTGTTGTTGTGGTTGCAATGGGAGAATTCTAAGACCCTTAAAACACTCTGTGCTCATCTTAAATTTTTTTTTGTTCATACCAAATAATTCCACCAAAATTTCCCTTCCTGATAAACTTGCTGTATTTATATGTGGGCTGTCCAAGGCAATTTTTTTTGCAGAAGAGATTAGAAAAGCTTTTCTGTCCTCTGCTGGGCTTAACAAATGTGGGGAATTCGTGTTGTCTGTGAAGAAAATGATAACACACTTGTGGTTTCCTCATCCGCTTCAGTCCAAATCCTCTTCATAATTTGGCTACCTCCGTGAACCTCAGTTTTGACCTTCATTGTTTTTAAAGGTTTTATTAGTATTTGTTGCACAGCTGTACATACTTTCTAATTGGCAGCATGCGGTGACTTATTCTGGATATGTATTTTGCTGTGCAGATACAAAGAATATCTTTGGTCTCCATTTCCAGTAACTTACTGGAACAAGTTTAGCCATGTGTGAATAAACATGGAAATGTGTTTATAAAGTCATTCTTGTTTAGCCTTAGGAGTTGGATCATACTTTTAAAAAGAGAGGAAAAAGCCTTGGCACTTAATTCCTTTCTCTGAGGTGGTGTGTGATTTTTGTGGGGTTTTTGTTGGGGGGGCAGGTGGGTTTGTTTATTTATGGAAGATCAGGGGTTAAAAGCACAGATGAAAGTGCAGAGCGGAGACAAATTTCAGAAGTTAACTTCTGAAAGGTCTCATGAAGATAGACATTTATATCTCGTACCTTTCCCTAATTTGTCTGAGTGAAGTGTTTGAAAACAGACGGTCAAGAGCATGTGTTTGCATTCTTCAAAGTAAGGTGTTCTTTAGAATTCCCTGTATTTTTGTCAAGTCTTCGGTTGACATGCCCTGAAATTCTTGCTGTAAGTAACATTGAACAGCGTTGGACACTTAGGCAGTTGGTAACAGTGACTAACCTAGCTAAATAACAATCTGGGGCAAGTTCTGTAGATTCACTGCGCACCAGAAGCGCCATTTGAACTGAGATTCCTAGAAACAGACACTTGGAAGTGTTACTTTAGTCATTCTGAATACTTCTGCAGAAAACTGTTTACTCAGGTACGCAATTGCAAGAAAGTTTACAGGTACTGAACTCCAGCAGGTTACGTGTTTTCACAGAACTTTGGGCTTTGTTTTATCTATCTATTTATTTATTTTCTAATTAAGTCCATTTAGTAACTCTGAGTGGTGCTTCTTCCGTGGATCAGGTGTGTAGTGCTGCCTCGATAAAGTTAAAATATTTACGGAGTGTGATTCTGAGTTTTGAGTTGTGTTAGCATTTGCAGAGCAAACCTAAACTTGTTTTCTGAATTGTAAATAATTTTGTATTTTAATTCATTTCTGCAGTTTCGCTTTCTCCAGTGTTGTGCTCTGTTCTAACGGGGGAATTGTCATTGTTTTCCATCTTCTCACTTTCTGCACAGGCTTGTAAAAGAGGGAATTCTGATATAGTGCGGCTTATGATTGAAAGCGGAGCAGACTGTAACATTTTGTCAAAGCATCAGAACAGTGCACTGCATTTTGCTAAACAATGTAATAATGTACTGGTGTATGAGCAGCTCAGGAGTCATTTGGAAACGTGAGTAAACTGTACTTTGAAGTTTGTTCTGGTAAAGTTTGCAATATTGCGCGTGTCATAATTTTGGTTTAAGTCAAGGGGAAGAGGGGGAGTTTTCAGGAAAGAGAACCAGTCTGGTTTGAGCAGAAAACTAACTAATAAATCATGTGAAATGAAAATTATGTGAGCTAACAGAATTAGCAGGCGCTTGCTTAGACACTTGAGTAAAAAGGTGGAAAGGAGGAAGAGGGAATTACTAGAAATGAAAGATTCCTTGAACTAGAAATACAGCAATTGGAAAGATTTTGCCGTGAATGCATAGTTAGTGCTGGAAGAAGACTGTCTCAGTGCAAGATCCATTTATTGGTTTATGATGGTTTTATCCTAATGATTTAGCCATATCATACAAGACAATCTTATCAAGCAGTTTGTAGTCGAAGCTCATTCTCTTCTATTTTAGTGTTTAGAAAGCCCTGGCTGTTTTCTGTCTCTGATCTGTTGTGTTTCCCATCAGCTAACATCCTAAATCTCTCTTGACAGAAACTGCCTTGTAATGGTCACAGGTATGCGCTGTAGTACTACTGATATTCTTACTCTATTTTAAGTAGTTATTAGTGCTCTTTCCTTTAGAATGTTATTAAATACTACATTTAAGCATACTGAGTCTAAAAAGTAAAATCTGTAAGCAAACACTCCCATACGATCATTGCAGCGGTGGTCACAATGGAGCCCATCTGTAAAGCAGAGAAATCTGTGGAACATTTGCAAAGTGAAATGTCAGGTAAAAAATGTTTTACTGCAAACCAGTAAAATACAGTTAAATATATTTCCAGGGCAAGGCTGTATTTGTCTATGAATTCTAAAGGAACTCAGTTACAAAGTTACAGAATCGTAGCAAGACAGAAGGGTTGAGGTTGGAAGGGACCTCTGGAAGTCATCTTGTCCAACCCCCTGCTCAAGCACGGCCACCTAGAGCCGGTTGCCCAGGACCATGTCCAGGCAGTTGGTTTGGTTTGTTGTTTTTTTTTTTTTTTCCTTATCTCCAAGGTTGGAGACCTACTGACCGCTCTGGACAACCTGTGCCAGTGCTCAGTCACCCTCACAGTCGAAGTGTTTCCTGATGTTCAGAGGGAGCCTCGTGTGTTTCAGTTTGTGCCCGTAGTCCCTTGTCCAGTCACTGGGCACCACTGAAAAGAGCCTGGCTCTGTCCTCTTTGCACCCTCACTTCAGTTATTTATTGATACATATTTATAGATAGATAGAGATATGTTGATGTAGATAGATGGATAGATCTATACACACGCACAGAATGATAAGACCCCCCTGAGCCTTCTCTTCTCCAGGCTGAACAGTCCCAGCTCTCTCAGCCTTTTCTCATAGGAAAGATGCTCTGTTCCCTTCATCTTCGTGGCCTTTCATTGAACTCTCCACTATGTCCACATCTCTCTTGTAGTGAGGAGCCTGGAACTGGAGCTAGTATTCCAGGTCCCCTCCCTTGACCCACTGGCAATACTTTGCCTAATGTGGCTTAGGATACCATTGGCCACCTTTGCAGCAAGGGCACGTTGGCTCGTGTTCAGCCTGGTGTCCACCAGATCCTTTCCTGCCAAGCTGCTTTCCAGCTGGCCGGCCCCCAGTATGTCTTGGGGCCTGGGGTTGTTCCTCCCCAGGTGCAGGACTTTGCACTTCTCTTTGTTGAACTTCATGAGGTTCCTGTTGGGTCATTTCTCCAGCTTGTCCAGGTCCCTGTGGATGGCAGTATGACCCTCTGGTGCATCAGCTGCTCCTCCCAGTTTTGTCTCGTCTGCGAACTTGCAGAGGGTGCACTCTGCCCCATCATCCAGACTATCAGTGAAGGTGTTGGCCAGGACCGGACCCAATATTGACCCCGGGGGTACACAAGTAGTGACTGGCTTCCAGCTAGACTTTGTGCTACTGATTTTTGCTGAACTAACGTGTTCTGATCCAGTTTCACACTGGGAGGAAAGTATTGTGATGCCAGTATTTTTAATGCACTGTAAAACTTGCCTGAGGTATTGCAGATCACTGCATCTAACTTCTGTCCTGAGCAGATAGAAGCTGTAAGGAGTGTTTTCTTACGGCAGGCTGAATGGAAAAAAGAATTGTTAAAGGCATAAAAACTAATAAGTTTTCAAACATAGAAAAATTGTTAAAGTGAGCAGGGGAAGCTGAAGTGGATAAATGGAGTATGCTGATTCTCTGATTCTTGCCCAGGGAAGGAAATCATGACTTGTGAGTTAAGGTTTTGCAGGCAACAGTAAGCATGCAGATCTGGTACCTGCTGTGTATCAAAACTTTGTCACTCTTTCACTGTTTGATGCCCTTTCCAGTTTGTTTCCTATTTAAAATCTGCCACCTTCAGTTTTGGCTAATCTGAATAATGAGTTTTGGAATACCTTGAACATGTAATTTTGCCAGTGAAATGCAGTTGAAATTAAATATTGATAAATACCAAATATGTCCAGGGATTATCACTGTAGTAACGTGAACTATACAGGGAGTAACACAGCTCTTGCCGACTGAGGAAGCTTCTAGACTCATTACCTGAAAATACCAGTTCAGTGCTTCTTGTCAGTCAAAAAGGAAGATAATATAGTAGTAGCGGAGCTGAAAGTAAAATATAACTCCATGGTGTCTGAATGCCTTAAATAGCACGTGCCATGCCAGTTGCATTGTTTCAAAAACAGGGAAGCAAAAAGGAAAAGTAAAGATGATCAGAGATGCGGAGTAGCTTCTGTGAGGGTAGACCGAGGGAGGTGGTACACATCACCTTGGGACAGATTAAAAGGTCAAAATTTAAAATAAAATCAGGAAAAAAAAACAACAAACCAACAGAAAATAACCCAAAGCCATAAGGCAGGTTCTACAGGCCATCCTGTTAAATAATTTAGTGATAGGTTTGAAATGGAGGAATATTTTTGCACAGAAGAACCTAATTAGGGATCTCGCTGTTGCAGAATGCTGTGGTCACAAATGCATGGGATTTTAGAAGATTAAGTAGATCCAAGAAGAGGCGCGAGTTGGCTGCAGTCTCTGCTTTTGGATGTCTCTAAATCAGATTGCTGGAAACTAGGGCAGCGTACCAAAAAAAGACAACTGTTTAATTTCCCATATTTAATATGGCTTTGTCTAGCATCTGGAAACTAGGCTAGATGGGCTTCCGGGCTTGCTTTGGTATGGCAGTTCTTGTGGTTTCTTTCCAATCAAACACTTACATTTTGGATTCTACAGACGGTAACCTCAGCTAGCAGGGAGGGGGCGTGTGCTCTGAGTAACAGCTCAAAAAGCGATACAGCGGAGGGAGTCGGGACCTTTGCCTGGCAAAAGTGTTTAAAATCCATTAGTGACAAAACGGCTTTCTCAAGGGGATTACTTAGTGACCTGCTTGTAAAAGTGCCAAATACTGTCGGTTAATGTGGTGTCTCTTTTGAAGGCTGGGCTGCTTGCTTAAATTAACACCCCCAACACAAAAAACAAACAAAAACCCCAAATTTGGCTATTTCATGGTAGTGTTGCTACTTTTTCACTGCATTTTAGTAGAATTAATTGGGAACTGCATTCTTTCAACATTATTGCCAGTAAAATTATACGGTGACTTATTTGTATGCTGTACTTGCAGTCAGGTCAATCAATCAGCCACGCTGGGGAAGCGGTTGTCTCTTTCTGTTTGGCCACTAGGTACCTATTGATGTTTCAGGGACATCATTCTTACATCTGTCTGGTAAAGTAATTTTACTACATGAACTACAGGCCTCGCATGTTTGGTCTTTTAGGCTCTCAAGAGTAGCAGAAGATACCATCAGGGATTATTTTGAAGCTCGTCTTGCTTTGCTGGAGCCAGTCTTTCCAATTGCCTGTCATCGTCTCTGTGAAGGGCCAGACTTTTCTACGGATTTTAACTATAAACCCCCCCAAAACGTGCCAGAAGGTAGGGGGTTTGTTGTTGTGGTGGGTTTTTTGTTTGGGTTTAAAAAAAAACCCAAACAAACAAAACCAGTAGAACAGTGCGTTAAGAAGCTGCCTTGTAGGTACGTCTTAAAGTATCTGCTATGCAAACTTACTTTTGTATGACATTATATTGCAGTACATTACATTAAGGATGCTCTGATTATGGAGTATAGGGAGAGGAGCAGCGTTTTGATGCATTGTGGGTGGGGTTTGTGTGTATCTTTTTTATTTTTTGAAGAGGGTTTTTATTATTATTATTATTGCCACGTACACAGCTGCTTTTTTCTGTTCATGAGCTTTGTGAGGGTTACATTAGCTGAGTGACAGGTATTACAGGAAAGGAGTGGTTTACCTTAGAATTAATACTTCTGAAAAATCTTAACCTAAGAGCATACTTAGAAAATCTTGTAGCGGATCATCTTGTTTTGTAGACAGTTCCTAATGCACCGGAGTCCTGGAGTACAGTCACGGCTGTGTCATGGTACAAATGCAGTCTACAAATGCTATAAAAAAGAAGCCAGCATCAGTCAACTCTGGTTTACCCACAGACCCTTTGAAAAAGCTGGGAATTAAATTCCCAGGATACTTGGGAATGTTTCTTCATTCTTTCAGGAATCCAGATACTAAACTCTGATGCTTGTCTTAGCTGAGTCATTTTTATTCACCTTTGGAGCGTATCGGGAAAATATCTACCGATACCGATTCTTCTCAAAATCACACACTGATGTGCCCGAAATGCTACTTAAACCAAGATTGAAGGCGGTTGTGTCTGCCTGATTCTGGTTGTTAGAGTTGTAATACAAGTCTTCGAGTTCTTGATTATAGGTATCCTTTATAGAATTAAGAAACCTTACGTAAGTTTATGTATGAAAATGAGGCTTTTGTGGGTACTGAAGCTTGTTGCTCACTGAATTTCAGTGCAGTTCATCAAGCTCTGTAATTGGCTGGGCTCAGTTGTCTTTACCAAGAGAAGAGACAACTCAAACCACATTAAATTCAGAACTTTCTTTAGGTAAACCTAAAACCACAGAGGTGAACTGTGCTGAGGATTGCCAGACCATTTTACTTTCCTTTCTAATAGCCAGATACATTTTTTTCTGCTGCCAAAAGACCTTAAGTTAGTGACGAAGTCAGTTGTGTTCTGTACTGGGATCCACTGGCTTGGGAGATTGGATTTCTGCATGTTGCTTTGATACTCCATTGGTGTTTAATATACACTATATAATATTTATATTATTTATATATATATATTTGTACATGTCTTCAGTTAGTGTATGCAGTTGTTCTAAATAATGGATCTCATTTCAGATTCATGTGACTGAATTGCCTTCTCTTTCAGGATCTGGAATTCTTCTCTTTGTTTTCCATGCAAATTTCTTTGGTAAAGAAGTCATTGCTCGGCTCTGTGGACCATGCAGTGTACAAGCTGTGGTTTTAAATGACAAATTCCAGCTCCCTGTATTTTTGGTAAATCTTTTCATATAATCGATTGACTGTAAAACTGCTTTCTAAAGTGTTTATGGAGCAGCCTGGGAAATCTTAGTACCTTAATTTGGATTTTGAGTATTGTGATGAAGCATTTTTTTATCATGATAGGTTTTTTGGTGTGTGGTTTGTTTGTTTGTTTTTTTTAATTAAACTTAATTCTTTGTATATGTAGAGAACTACAAACCTTGCATATACTAGACTCCATAAAAACTTATGCCTTAAAAGGCAGGGACATAGTGCTGGACAACCTGCTTCTAGGTGGCCCTGCTTGAGCACCAGATGGTGCCTGGTTGGACCAGATGACCTCCAGAGGTCCCTTCCGACCTCAACCCTGCTGTGATTCTGTGACTTCAGAACGGAGGGTTTGAGCAGGCAGGTGACAATGCTGAATTTAAAGCTGTTTCAATTCTCAAATTCACCTAGCCTCTCAAATTTTTGACCCAAGTAAGTTCTTAAATAAACTACTTTGCCTTGTTGTAACAACCTACCTCATACTTCTAATGATGCATGTCTAATTTTTGATTTTTTTTTTTTTTTTTAAAACCTATTAAATGCATCACTGTGCATGCTTTTTCATGTCCCCTTGTTTTCTCTGTGGTTGCAGCAAAGGTTCTTTGCAGTATACACCATTTTAATTATGTATTTTTTGAATTAGAGTGTCCTATTAGTCCACTCGGATAGCACTTTCAGCCGTATCCTGCCATTAACTTTGTCCATTTTCTTTTTTCTTTTAGGATAGTCACTTTATTTATTCCTTCAGCCCTACTGCAGGCCTTAACAAGCTTTTTATACGGTTGGCAGAAGCTCCTACTGCCAAGGTACAAAATGCTCTTGAAATTAAATGTGTATGTTAATTTGTTGTACGAGAACTCTTCCATAGTCTAAATGCTTCTAGCTGTGTGTTGCAAATGTAAAACTAAGGACTTCCCGCCGTCTCCTCATCCCAGTTCCCGTCAGTTACAGTTTCCATCCTGTGATGTTGCCAGAACTTAGGAACATTGCCAAGTTCTGTCATAATTAAATGTTTTTATGCTGCAGTCAGAATAATTCATGCACCAGGATAAAGTATTGTTACAGCTAAACAGTTTCCCCATCTATATTGTGAGTTTAATGACTAACAGATACATGGAGTGTCAGTTATTTTTGCCTGTGTGTTTAGGAGAACTTGAAAGTATTCACTGGGATAATGCGGTTCTGCTTTTAAAGAGCCTGCGTAGTCTGTTGTGTTTTCCAGGTGGTTTGGGCAGTAGTCCCACTACATGTTGCAAGGTGAATAACAGATCCTGTTCGGGTAGCATTTCTTTTATCCTTGGATGATGCACCAGTACGTTTTGTAGATCTTCAGATTTAAAACTTAGAGTCTTACTACTTTTTTTTTTTTTTTTTAAATAAAGCGAAAGAATTGACCTTATAGTGTGTGTGTGTGTGTCTCTTTTAAACACCACCTAATGCAGTAGTATGCTACCCGAGTGCTTTTACAAGCCATTCATACTTCAGTAGGGCTGCTATAAACTGGTTTTATTAAACAGAGATTGTAAATTCCCTTTTTTTTTTTTTCTTTCTCAGTCACTAGCAACTGTCTGCCTTTTCTCATGCCTTTTTTATATTAGAAAAAGTGTTTAACACAGTAGTTACATGTGAACAATACGTGAAACCTCTGTTTGCTTTTACAGGTAAAGCTGCTAATAGGCGCGTACCGAGTGCAGCTGCAGTGACCTCAGAGCTGCGAGCATGTTGAGTGGACTGACGCGTTTTTGGAAATACTTCTGATTTCCTCTGTTCAGAGACTGACAAAGCAGTTTGGAACTTTTTGGCACCATGCTCTTAAGACTAAGTTCCCATCTCGCTGTCGCTCATTGGCAGTCACATAGGAAGGTGTGTGTTGGAGAGCAGTTGAATACGCTGGTGGGACAGGGTTGTCAGCTTTTTTTACTTTGTACAGATGTAGATGTAAGTATTTGTGCCAATACATATAATTCTGTTTTTCTTTAACTTGTGGAGTCCAGACTGCATATTTCAGCTTTTCCACAATGTGGAATGGTGCATATAAGAACTATTTAAGGTAACCGTGTGAAATGTCTTTTTTAATAGAAAGATCTTTTCCATTTGTAAACTAAAATTTTTTACTTACTCTCACTGTAACGTTTCTATGTAAGATGCAGAACTGTCATATTCTTGGAGCCGTCGGCAGAAGTCACACTTCGAAGTCACTGCATTAGATTTAACTTTGAATTGCTGAGGGCTGTGTTCCGGTTTGAAACGTTCCCTGCGGCTGCCTCCGATGAGGCAGGAGCTGTGCTGCGGGTGAGCCCCTTTGAACACACACAGTTAGGGCTGCGGGGGCAAACAGAGACATGAGTAGGCTCAAGTCACAGAGGATCGCAGTCGCATCCCTAGTTACGTCAGTGCTTTAAAACTACTTTTTGTGTTAGAGAAAGAAGCAAGTGGCGGTTTTACAGACATCTTAACTTTTGAGTTCTTAATCAAGTGACATATGGGAATACTAATACAAGCTGAAAATAGCAAACCAGAGAACTTGTACCTACCTTAAATGTGCAGGCAATGCTTTTGTAAACAAGAAGGTGCCTAGAGGATTTCAGATGTTCTCAGCCTGACAGATGAGAACAGGTGTTGTCCTTTAAGTCAGAAATTCAGTTCCTCAGTGCCAAGAGCTGCTATTTTTTTCTTTAATTATTTAAATGACCCATTTTATCAGATGACAGCAGTTCTGTAATGGTCCTGTGCTATAAAATACAAATGTAATACTTCTGCATGAAGTATAGAATATTTTTCTTTGTAAATTAACCAACATCTTGAAAAGTTAAAAAAAAAACAAAAATCAACAACCACAACAAAAAAAAAAAAACAAACCAAAAAAACAAAACCAAACCAGATTGTGCCTTTGCTGTTCTGGTTGCCACATGTAGTTTACATGCCACTGTGTGCCTATATTGCTAGCAAAACTATGGTGGATAGATTCTTAATGTACTGTGAGTGCTCACCATCAAAATGGTGCAGATGTATTAAGTATCCTTTTAAGAACTGTGACTTTTTAATATAAAGTTCAATTAACCAGTTTTTAATTTTTGGTTCTTGAAAGTTGAAAACTTTCATAATTAAGAGATGCCAAATGAGTAAGTGAGAAAGCACACTCCATTTTTGTGGAATGTCACATTAAGCTGTATAAAAATAGAACAGCAACATGACATACAAATACTCATTTCTGTTTTGATTTCGAACAGTTGCCTATCGCTTTGCAAACAGTATTGATGAGATGTTGACAGGTCTGGGTTTTGCACAGACTTGGTACCTCCACCTCTCTGAAGTATGTTAGATACCTCATTTTGCTTGGCGTGAACACCTGACATGCATGAGAAGCGCCAGCTGAGCAGCAGGTATGTCACCGCCAGCGCTTGAGACTTTGTGTAGCTCCATTTCTTTTTTCCGTCACTGGGCATAACCCTGGAAGATGACTAAGGAGAGGGGACACTGGTGGTTCGTTGTCTTCACGTACGTGGCTACCCCTTCCTCAGTTACTCCCGCGTTGCACACCTAACAATGTTGCGTGTGAGCAGCTCCGCACAGCGTGGCAGTGGTAAATGTTTGAGCTGTTCAAGGGAGCGACAACAGGGTTTTGAACAAATGTCCATATAATATAGATGCTATTTAGAAACTGTTGTACAGTCTAACCTAAAAATGTCTAGTAATGCTCCAAGAGTTGACATAGCAAGTAGTTTGTCAAAGGCTGTTGATTTTGGGGATTTGTTTTGTTTGGGGTTTTGGGTTTGGTTTTTTGGGTTTGGTTCCCCCCCCCCCCCCGCCTCCCTTGAGACATTTGGGAGAGAGGGAGGAGTTGTGCAGGACATGGGAATAAAATTTGGGTTCATCATGCTTTTATTGGGGGATGGATTTTGCAGCCATCTTTTTCTTTTAGCTGGCCATAGAAATTCAAAATCCCTACTGAAGGTGCATAAAAGGCGTATGAAAAGATGTTTGAAGCTGGTTTTTGTCTGATTTTATTACGTGGGGTTTATCCAGTTGCTAAGAAAGAGGTTTTGGTGGGCAAAGGATGAAGAGAAAGTAGCTACAATAAAAAAAACAGCGCTTTAGGCACTGTGGAGAAATACCTTTGAAGTACTTGCATATTTTCTTCTTGCTGCTATCTGTCAGCAGGGCTAAGCAGCCGCAGTTCCTATAAACTGCAATGGCAATAAATCGTTCCGCAGGCCTGGATTCCTTATCTTTCGTGGCTACATCATCGGTGCTTGTGTTCCTGGCTTCTTTCACGGATACTGAAGGTTGGTGGATGCTGCAGCTGACTTTATCACAGGTCGTTGGTGCTTTCCGCACCCATTTTTCAAAAATGAGATTGTTTTTGATCAGTCTGGATGGAAGAAAGCTGTTCTAATATATGGAAGAGACGGCACAGAGTGCGGCTGCTGTCCTAGCCAGCTAGGATTGCTCAAAGTGCCTGAGGGCTGTCTTAAAATGTTCTGCCTGTCTGTACCGGCTGTAATTCTGTTACCACCATTTGCCTTCCCCTGCAGTACTGGAGAAGAGCCAGTGTAAAATTTTTTCCCCTTAGGTCAGTCTGTCAGAGCAGCAGCAGCCCAGTTGTGTGAGGGCTGAGGCAGCATTGCTATAGGACTGCATGACGCAGGGTCTTCAGTTTTGCTGGAGTCTCCCTCTCTTAACATGGAGCTGTAACAGAGTCTTACCTTTTGAAAAGGCAAGAGAAGTATAAAGGCCATCTTTGTCTTCTAAGCTGCTGGTGCAGCATGGGCATGCCCTGCAAGCCCATCACTGAATCCTGACACTTTAAAATTCCTCTGCTTTCCTGCATCCCGCATAAATGGGGAAAATATTTTTTTTCAGATTCTGAACCTGTCTTAAAATGCTTGACTGAAAGGCAAAGACAGGGGTTAGGGAAAAAAATACTAAAAGCAGACAAAAGACAGTAGAGAATGCAAATTTGAGCAGGACTGAGGTAGCAGTAAAAATAAAGGTTAAAAAAGGGTCTCTGCAAAAAAATAAAATCTCAAGCACCTCGCACATAGCAGCCAGGAGGAAGGGACCAGGGAGAAGATGGTTCTTGCAAGTTTAAGTCAACTGTTTCTCCACAGCAAAGTCTCAGCTGTTGTGCAGGAGAGCTACAACTGAGTTTTCTCAAGAATGTCTGTAACACTTCCGACGAGATTGGAACTGTGAGGAGCTCCTCCATGGTTAGTTACTGTCAGCACGGTCTCATTTATAGTAGATGGGGCAGACCTTAACATTGCCTAGCTCCTCTCGGCTGCGTGCCACTTTAAAAAGAATGGTGGGCGCAGCTCTGGCTTTTAAGACAACCCAGACCATGTGTATGGGAGCTGAAGCCGTTGTCGCCACACCCAGGGGGCCCCTGCCTGCTCCAAAACTGGAGGACGGTATTGCCCATGTGGTGACACCTTGATACTCTTGAGGGTATCACAAACCCTCACTTTCTGACAAGAAGTCTCCTTCCCTGGAGCTGTTCCTTCTACAGACTGTCAGTAGCCACGGGGAGAGAATATGGATTTGGGCAAGAAAAGCCCAGTTAGGCCTGTTACAGCACTTACGCCGAGTCATCCCTTTTGTGGGGGGAAAACTGCTCTTCCTGCCACAAACAGTAACAGCCAGAGCCCCAGCCTGCAAAGGCTGTGCCTACATGATTTTTTTGATTATGATTTTTTTATTTTGTTTGTGATTTATTTATTTTATTTATGATTTTTTTTTTAAAAAGGCTTTAGCAAGCTGGTCATGAGATCCTGTCAGGAAAGGTTTGCATGGGAGGCGTGCAAGCATTTCAAATTTGCCTTGCTCTCCTGGGTCCATCGGCTCTACTGTCTTAATATTCAACAGTTCGTGTTTCTGTAAGCAGTAGGATGAAGCACCCCAAACCACAAGTGGCCCTGTCCCAGGGCCCCCCAGGCTGGGTTCCCTGCTTGCACCCCTCCTGGCACAGAAGGGTTACTGGCAACTCCCAGTGGCTCCGCAGTGTGGGGGAGCAATTAGGTACAGCACAGCAACCCACACTATATGTTTATGTTTATTAGAGGTATGATGCAACACTTGCATACACGAAAAATGATACAAGGCTTACTCTGCCCCGCTCCATCTTCTCTACCCCCTTCCATTACGCAGCTGAAGTAAAGACTTCCTACCCCTGACCTCCCGTTCTCCAGACTGAACAAACCCTGCTGCCTATCCCCATGGCTCCTACGCTCTAACCTCCTGATCATCATGGTGGCCTCCCCTGGACTTCCTCCCATACATATCTTTGTCTTCAGGAGCCCAGGACTCTCACAGCGCCCCAGCTGCAGTCCTGGAAGCGCTGAACAGAGAGGAGAGAGAGATTGCTTTCCTTGCCCCTGCTCAGCTGTGCTCTTCTAACAGAGCCTGGGGTGGGGTTGGATACCCTTCATTGTCACTTGTCCCTCAGGACTCCCAGAAAAGCTTCCGCAAAGCTGCTTCGCAACTGGTCTGTGCCCAGGCTGCGCAACTGCACCAGGTTAATCCAGTACCCGCCGCAGGACTCCACATTCGCCTTGTTTGAACTCAGCAAGGTTCCTGTCAGGCCCTCGATTCATGTTCACTGCCTTGTTGAGTTTGGGAAATAGAAAATAAACATCCCATTATTCATAGATTAATTTGAAAGAGTTTTATAATAGATACAGAAACCCTGAAAAAAAAAAAGCTGGTGATACATTACAGTGCAATGTTAAAATCTCACTGCATCAAAATTCATTTTTCATTATTCATTTCATTCATGGTTTTTGTTTTTCATCTTTTTATTGGGCAACATTAAGACAGCAGGCATTTTTATCATAACTTCCAACTCAAACTTAACTGCACAGACAGTGACTGTCTTACTGCGTCTTTCATCTCCCCATGGGTTAATGTTTCCTTCCAGTCCCTTTAAGCTGTTGCTGGCTCATCCAGTTTTCTCTAGGCAACTAATACTTCTGTGCTCTTTTAAACTCTACTGCAACTTAAACACAATCCATACTTGTTTTTTTCTTCAAATATAAAACCCACCACTTTCCTGTCTTCTGTCACATATTTTAGTGCTTGAAAAATATTTTCTTACTGATTTCATTTAACATTAAAGGCTTTTTTTGTAAAGTCCAAACTCAATAATTTAACCAAGGAGCAGTCTTTTAGTATACCATTTACTCTGATTCCTGTTCTGGCATCTACAAACTTTCATCCTTTTATCAGCACCATTTCCCAGTATTAGTACTGGAGATCCGGAAAGAAAATCTGCTTCCGGTACAGTCTAGATAAAAAGGGAGTCAAGAGCTCCAATACACATCAGAGTTGGCCAGCATCGGCTTTATGAAATGCGTGACTTTGCTTAACACAGGGCACCAGCTCCTCTGCCGGAGGCTGAAGACATCACAAAAACATCACAAAAGCTGGAACTCGTCTCCTCGCACAGGAGGAGGCATCGTGAACCTCGCGAGCAGACACGGTGTTCAGATTCTTCTGCTCGGTGCCTTTTCCAGTCTGGGGTGCTGGTCCCCTCCCCATCATTTCTAACAGCCCGGTTCCCTGTGGCCTCGTGGGGCAGACCTGTCGGCAAGCAGAAGGAACACAGCTTAAGTGAGAGTGATCCGTTCATCCCTCTCTCCTGCTCAGCTAGGTGCTACAGATTTAATCACTAGTGTACCAGGCAACAGCATCACTCTTGTGCCCCGGAGCATAGAGAGCAAGGAGGAAACAAAGAACACCTGTTAAGCACAAAAATAATACGAAGAGACTGATAACGGAGCACAAAGGAAACAGATTACATCACAAAAATCACAACCACTGTGAAGTGCTCTAACGAATGACGAGATTATATTCTCACCCCTGATGGTCCTTGTAATTCCAACTCGAAGAGCAGCATTTCGTAGGTAGTCACGGTATAGCAGAAAGCCACCTTCAGTCCTGAGGGTGCGTAGCCACCAGCAATTTTCATCGACGCCTAACGCAGTGGATGTTTTCAGGAACAGTAGGATTCAGGCTGAGGAGTTACCAGAGATACACAAGTGGTGACTTCCTTGAAAACATACTTTTGTAAGTAAGTATGGCAAACAGCAAGACTCAAACAGCAGCCTACAGAGCAGTGCATTAGCAAATGCAGTTGGATGAAGAGCTGGGAAATGCTAAGGCTTTCCCACATAGCCCTTCCAGGAGGTTACCTGGAATTCTCAACCACTGGTCAGGAACCCCAGCAGCAGGCAGCCCGACAGAACGTTTTGACCTCGCTACAAATTAAATGGGAGCCCAGTGTGTTTTCCAGTAGAACTGCAGGCAAATGTATTTTGGAGTTGAAGAATGGAGTGCAGTGACGCACCAAGGGCAGCTCTCATCTCTACAAAATACTGCTCAGCAACAAGTTTTGATTTGGCTCGCTCTCCCAGTCTCTCGCAACTTTTGCTATTGTGCACTCTCTGTCTCAAATACAATGCAAGCCACTCTTTTATTTAATCTTTCCTCAATTTTTAACACAATTTAATTATGCCATTAGGCTTTGTCAGCCAGGTTCACACTGCAATCTG
This sequence comes from Scopus umbretta, assembly GCA_013400535.1. Lineage (NCBI taxonomy): Eukaryota > Metazoa > Chordata > Aves > Pelecaniformes > Scopidae > Scopus > Scopus umbretta. The sequence goes on from VZTL01015035.1 coordinate 40,847, forward strand.
AAGTGCACACACACAAACGAGTAACGGGGAAAGAGAAAGAAAGGATTTTATTACTCCACTGACACAAGGAGTCGTTATTCAGCCAGTGAAAGAAACGCTTGTATCTCCAGGGAGCCTTGGCCATCCGCTCTTTCCTTCACAGGAAGGAAACTGTAAGTTGAGGACAGAAAAATTCTGAGACGCCTGGGAAACCTGCCAAATGCCAAGGCCCCAAATGGCTCTTCTGCACAGGGGCAGTCCCACATGTAAGGACAAGCCAGAAGGCTGACTTCCCAACGGCTACATGGTCAAGATAAGATGTCATCTGGACAGAAAAATCTCTTCCGAGTCAAATATCACAAATTAATCAAGTATTTTTTCTGTCACTACTGCTTTTCTGATAAAGAGTTCCAACTGTGTTGTCTTTTTTATATTTTGTGAGTAAATGCTTGTAGCTGGCCTACTTCCATAACTGGGTATGTATTACACATTACTGTGTGATTATTTTTATAATAAGATTTTATTGTGATTTTACTACAACTAGAAAATAACAGGGAATTCCTTAGTAAAGGGCAAGGCAAAACCACAAAACAAGGCACATGGCAGTTCTCCCACCTCCTCTCCCCTCCCCCGTATCTAACAGGTCCAGGATTACACTGGACACAAGTGCAGCACCATGAGGGCCAAGGGAGCTGGCTGATGGCACTGCGAGGCCGCTCTCTGGCACTGAAAGGGCCCGGCAATTGGGAGAGGGGTGTGAGGGCTAGAGGAAAGCAAATTTCACTCTGATCTTCAAGAAGGGCAGGAAGGAGGACCCAGGGAACTATAGGCCCTGGGAAGGTGATGGACCAGCTACTCCTGGAAACCATTTCCAGACCAAGGAGGACAAGCAGGTAACTGGGAATAGTCAACATGGATTTACAAAGGGGGCAAATCCTCAAGGATCCTAATCTGATAGCCTCTACGATGAGGTGCTCAGTTCATTGGATATGGGGAAAGCAGGGGATACTGTCTACCTTGACTTCAGGAAGGCTTCTGACACTGCCACATCAACTTCATTTAAAAGCAGGTGAAGTACAGGCTAGGTAAGTGGACGACAAGGTGGACTGAAAACTGAACAGCTGGGCCCAGAAGGTTGTGATCAATGGCACAAAGTCCAGTTGGAGGCCAATAAGTAGCAGAGTACCACAGGAATCAGTACTGGGGCCAGTCCTTTTCAACATAGAATCATTAAGGTTGGAAAAGACCTCTGAGATCATCTAGTCCAACCATCAACCCAACAACACCATGTCTACTAAACCATGTCCTGGAGTGTCACATCCACACATTTTTTGCACACCTCCAGGGATGGGGACTCCACCACCTCCCTGGGCAGCCGGTTNATGAAGACATTAAACAAGGCTGGCATCTTCATTTATGACCTAGATGATGGGACAGAGTGTACCCTCTGCAAGTTTGCAGGTGATACAAAGCTGAGAGGAGTGGCTGACATGCCAAAGGTTCATGCTGCCATCCAGAAGGACTTCAACAGGCTGGAGAAATGGGCCCACAGGATCTCATGAAGTTCAACAGAGGGAAATGCCAAATCCTGCACTTGGGGAGGAGTAATCTCAGACACAAGGACAGGCTGGAGGCCAACTGGCTGGAAAGCAACTTTACAGATAAGGACCTGGGGGTCTTGGTGAACTCCACGTCCAAGAGCCACCATGAGCAAAGAATGTGACCTGACCAAAAAAGCAGCCAATGGCATCCCACACTGTATTACAAAAAAAGTTGCCAGCAGAGAGAGATGATCTTTCCCCTCAGCCCTGGTGAGACATCTTGAGTGTTGTGTCCTGTGTGGGGCTCCCCAGTACAAGGGTGAATGGAAGACAACTGAGGGACTGGAGCATCTATCATGTTATAAAAGGCTGAAAGAGCTGGGACTGTTCAGCCTGGAGAAGTCAGGGTGAAATCTTACTAATATCTACAAACCTCTAACGAGAGGGCAGAAAGATGACAGAGTCTTCCAAGTGGTGCCCAGGGACAGGAGAGGCAACAGGCACAAACTGAAACACGGGAGGTTCCCTTTGAATATCAGGGAAGACATTTTTATTGTGAGGGTGACTGAGCACAGGTTGCCCAGAGAGGCTGTGGAGTCTCTATTCCTTGGGAGACCAAACACAAATGAACATAGTCCTGGGCAACCTGCTCTGACATCCAGCTTTGAGCAGGGGGTTGGATTATATGATCTCCACAGCACCCTTCCAACCTCAGATATTCTTGCATTCTGTGAAAAGCCAGCCCCAAATTTAGCTGCAGAGGTGAGATGGGAGTTAGCACTGCAGGGCTCAGGAGAGGAAAAGTCATTTCCAGTGGCAACAAGTACCTGCCAGACTCTTGACATACAGCGCGCTGCTGGGGTGACCTGAACACTAGGGAGGGGACAGGGCTCCAAGTCTTCATCTGAAGCATGCACAGGAAAATTTTTTCTTTGGAAAAATCCTTTACAAAGCAGTTCTACCTAAGTGGAAGATGCAACAAGGCATAACAGATAGAGAGTAAAAGGTAGAAAAAAAGGAGACAGAGCTTCTGTGGAGAGTATAATAGGATTCTGCCTGTCTTGGGTAGAAATTTTGAACTACTTCAGTCTTGGAAATCAACGACCACATGGGCAATTTCTCAGTATTAGTTGTATCTCACAGTACAGTTTGAGATGTGTAACTGCAGAAAGATTTCTTCTCTCGTGTTGCTCTTTCCATGCTTTTTACAGAATGACAAAGGACCTCATTGTGTTTATACTTCCCTTGCAACTCTCTGAAGTTTTACTGCTTACTTCCCACACTTAATTTACCAGCTGCCTTGGAAATCAGCAAAAGGACCCCTCTAATTAGCAATAAATCATATAAACTACTACTATAGAATCACAGAATGTTTTGGGTTGAAGAGACCGTTGAAGATCATCTAGTCCAACCCCCCTGCCATGGACAGGGACATCTTTTACATGCCATTAATAAATAGCTCGATATATCTTGATGTGTATATATATATATTTCTCTATTTACTGTTAACACAACTATGGAGACAACTCTGAGTACATTTACTACGCCAAATGAACACAGAATGTAACTAACCCAAATTCTTCTTGCTTTATCAGTAGAACTGGCGCATCTCAGTTAAATCCCATCAGTGTTTAAAATTATTTTTACTTTATAAAAGCAACTGATATTTTGGAATTTCAGAACTATCAGAACTACTGAACCAAGCCACATAAATCTCTCCTTAAAGCCTTCCTATCTGTCAGTCCCACAGAGGTGCTTTCAACACCCAAGGGTAGATGACATTACCTACCTATGTGTACGCAAAGGTAACTCTGCCCCAGGTTTTACAGGGTACGTGGCCACAGCCCACTGGCTAATCCTGAGGACTGTTCAGAATCGGGAACTACAACACTGATCGTACAGACTGGATTCTGAGTACAACGTATCAGTAAGCATCCAGTAGCTCAGACACAGCATCATATTAAAGTGGCACTATGGTTTTTGGATGCAAGACACATTATGACTAGCCAGAGTCTGAGCTGTCTGCAAGAAGCTGTGTACATATACTTCTAAGTCCTTTAAAAACATGTTAACATATGACAGGAATTATGCAAGGAGTTACATTATGGGAAAGAAAGTTCATGTGTAGAAGCAGAATTAACTCTACATCAAATTGCAAATGTGAACACAAAGAGTGCTCCTAATTTCAGCAAGTGCTGAATAAAGCCAAACATCCTAATACATACCTCGTACTAACACTTGGTTTAGGATTCCCTTTTGTATGTATAAGATAGCAGAAGGATTCTGCACAAGCCAGTCTTCATCTGCATTTTAAGATTTTAATAGTAACCTAAAAAATAAAGAGACAGTAAATAACTGCAACGCTTCAAACAAACTAGAAAATACAGTAGTTTCTCTTTTCAAGTATCCATAAGTATAAATGGAAAAATAAACCATAATAAAACTTCACATTACCAGGAAAAAAAAAAAAATCTGTTTATTCTCTACCCATTCTTACCACTTAGTTGTTACTACACAGATTCCTGTAAAGATTTTAAATTTAACTTTACTACCTCAGCAGTTAAAAAGCAATTTTTCCAAGAACATTAACAAGTTCCTAGATTTTCCTAATTCCACTTGGAGTAGTTTAAGTGCAGTTCTGCTCCAGGGTTTTTAAAACACACATATCAAACACAACACTGTCATCTTCTAGGCCTGCCACTGCATGTGGCCAAAGTGACATTTCATCCTCCTCATATTATTGCCACTACAATAATTAGGATCCCTGCACACAACACTGAGTTACTAATGACAGTTGAGAACTAACTGCTCTCACTGTAGTTGTATTGAGGGTATGGAAGCAGAAGCACGGTCTCCGCCCTGTTCCACAGCCTGCTGTGGTACAGACATTTAACAGATATTTAAAAGGGGCAAAACTATATATGAGAATAATACAACTGAACTGAACTGTAATAAAATGCTGTCCTACTTTGTAACGACATCTCAGAACAGAACTGCATATAAGTCTCATTAAAATACACTTTAATACTAAAAGCATTAGAAGTTGATGCAACAGTTTAAGACTTTCATCATTTTCAAACTTCTGCAATTGATTTGCCTGCATTTGCAGTTAAGTGCAGTTGGAAGAACAAAGTCAGAGTAAAATTTTACTCCTATTGCATTTATTAGTTCATAATTAAAACTATTGTAATTGTATTCAAAAAGGCCTAAATAATTAACATTTATAAGGGTATATATAAAAAACATAAATGTAAAAAACATTAATAAGGGTATCCATCCTGAACTCTGTGTGTCTTCTTCCAGAGGCCACATGCAAAATAATTATCCAGTGTTTAAAATTCAACAGCTCCCTCCTCCAGTCACTCAGGCTTCAGAACAGCTCTCACCCATACACACACGTCACACATCACACACACACCCCAGTTAAAAATCACTTCTCCACAAATACCTCTGATGTAAAACAACATGTGAGTGCTGCATGTCATGGTTTAACATAATCTATTACTGGGGCTGGGAAAGGTGACATGGAAACATGTTGCAAAGCCAAGGAGCCCTAAAGAAACCTCTGCAGAGAGGAAGACTGCCTGGAAAGCCCCCGATGACAGCATCACAAGGGGATGAAGAGCTCTGTATGCTCTCAGATAAAGACTTCTTAAAACAAATTACCAAAATCTTGAGGTCCTGTTTGACGATCAGAAAACTCAGCACACCCTGAAAAGTATTCGTTACAGAAAGAATGACTTTGGAAAGACACACACAGGTTGCACCTTTCAGGCTAGCTTCGCTTCAGGAACAGCCCCAAAAAGCAACTTGGAAGTGACGTATGTGCAAATTACAACACACAATCACAAACATTTACAATAAAGGTAACATTTACCTTATCAGGTACAGCTGAGGCTAGCAACTCAGAATAAATATGATTTCAAAGTTGGCACAATTTAATGTCCGAGTCCTATTAAAAGTGCTGATAATTCATCAATTCTCCCATTCGCTTCCCTTTCATCTTTTCACCCCCATGGTGCAGCTTGCTATATATCAAATTTCCAAAGTTGTTATCTATTCCGTAACACAGACATTCAGCAAGATGGATACTTCCTTCCTAAAGCAGGTATAAAGGGTTAGTGGGCTGTGCTCTGTTGCAGCTAGAGCTATAATTTTGCAAGTGCTAGTACTGAAATCATTTAGCAGGTCAAACGCAATAACGGCTGTAGCGATGACCGTCAGCCTTGGGGACCAGGCTGGAATTATCATCTGGACAAGTTTTAGTGCCCTGGGACATTACCTCCACATGGTGAAACGAATCCAGTTATTAATAAGTATCCATCTTAAAGTGAAGCTACAAACTGCACATTTTTCAGTCTGTATTTTAATATTATGAAAAAAACCCATAATAATTAGGCTTGTCTTCCTTTTTCTCCCTATCTAGAAGCAGCTAAGATCTCCAAAGGCCTAAGAGTCTCTCCAGTTTCTGTAATGGCCAACGTATATTACCTTCTCTTTCTTGGCCAGCCAGATTTACTGAAGAGAAAGCAGTGAGCCAGATTCTTGGCAACCAGTAGATACCAGTGACAAAACCATGGCCAAATAAATCTGGTATGTTTGTGAAGACAAGCCCTAAAACCAGCCAGTAAGACCATATGGTAGTGTTATAAATTTATCATTTACCATAACTTAAATACTTACAAAGTTATTATATAGGGTGTGGAGTTTTTTTTAAACAGTATGCCTCTGCACCATTTCTTCAGGATTCTCTCTCTACAAGAAATTAAGATCATTTCAGTCTCTCTACCTCATGTAAGAGACTTTATCATTAACAGTAATTACTTTGTTAGACCTGAATGGATCCTAGCAGCTAGTGCTGAAAAAAGGGATTTGTAAGAGTGAGCAGGAACTCAGCAAATAGTTATTTTCAAAGTAACAGACTCTGAATCACCTTCATTCATATGATAAAGCTTTTCTTTAAAGCTCAAAGTGGGTATAGTGCCAAGCAAAATGAATCTGAACTATTCTAAAAGGCTAACAGCATGATAAACATGCCTATTCTGAAGAGAACAGGTGCATCACACACTAACTGAGCAATACTGTGCATATAATGTGCCATTATTACCAAAGAAAATTGAAAACCAGCTCCTCAGTACAACCGATCTCAAGTAACACGTCTTCAGCCGAACCGAGTACTCTCCAGTACCACCTTTCCAATGCAGAATTGCTGTGAGAGAAGCCCCAAGCTGCCACAGCAGCATACCAAGCAGAAACAGCCATGGCAATCCACAGCACTGAAGGACATTTTACATTTACTTTGCACACTGATGCTACGCAGCTTCACTGGCTTTACTGACAGAAACAGGCTGGGGTTTTGTTTGGGTTTGTTTTCTTTTGGGTTTTTTTGTTTGTTTAAATTAACAGAATTTTTGATGGCAACTGTAACAAAGAGCTCCCCCCCTCCCTGAAGCTCTCGCGCTCCTCGTNNCCCCCCTATATTTCCCTCCATTTCCCCCCTTTATTTTATATCTACTTTTAAAATTACCTAGCAACACAGAACAGCACCATGGGTAAATTTTGACTTCCACTGAAGTGGACCATACGACATTTTGCACCAGCAGGCACAGGTATCATTCTGAGAGTAGCAAAGCCACTATCCATCACACAGAAAGGAAGAATTCCAATGCCGAGCTGTTTTCAGGAAAACACACAATCCCTTGTGGCCATTTATTCGGGGTTTCCAAAGGGAACCCGAGATGATCCGCAGAGCTGTGTTCATGTTTGCATTTGTTCACGTTTACCTATCAAAAGGTAACAGATAACAACGTTGGCTGCTGACGTACTAACAGAAGATACAGTGCTAGACATTTTTAAATGGTCAAGCAATCTTTTCTTCCCCAGTCTTCCAGTTTTTACTCAAGTCTGGCCAAACCTGCTCACCTTAATCATGTGTAGCACACATTTGCAACAATAAAACAATCAGAGAGTAAATCAATTGTCACCTGGGCATCACTGCATGGCTGCCAGCAATTACAGGAGACAAGCTGCTACATAACCTTCCCCAAATTCTCTCCTTAAGAGCATATACTTGCAGACAGCTAGAAGCAAGTATTTAAAAGAAAAAAGTAAACATTGCCAAATTGAGGCTCAAAAGGAAAATTAAGTTCCTAAAAACAAAAGGCCAAATACTTGAACAGGGCCAGCAAGGCATTCAATTTCCTTGACAAGACTCATTTCACATCTATTCCACAATTTTCAATTTATAAAGGTATAGGGTATCTGAAATTAGCATCTTACACAGAATGAGGAATGTGAATGTAGCAATATTCCTCTTCTGGAATCAGATTTCAAAAAAGAAAAAACAGTGGCAGTTACTACTGACTAGGAACTAAACCCGTACCAGTGACAATAATACAATCAAAGGACATTTATTTTTGTTTTGCCTGGATTGCAAAACTTCACTCATACAGAATTTAAACTTATTGCGTCAGTATTTGGGGAATGATGAGCATATCTGAAATTATTTAAACAGAAAGGACAAAGATTTCATCTGTGCAGCTTAAGCAAGGTCTGAATTTGAAGATACTGAAATTTGTAAGTACTTTGTAAATTTATATATAACTTGTTCACTTGCGAGTCGTCATGTTCCTAGATATAAGACCATGCATTTAATACAAAAGGAAGATCAATTTTTTGTGGTAAAAAAGCATTCCCTACAATTTCAAAGAAGCTTGGATTTGACCAGTAGAAGGGAATGAAGTCTTTAACTTCGTAACATCACTCAGGCTTCTATCACACTGTATAATTAAAGTGTTATATTTTTATATCTATTTTATATGTAAATATATACATTATATTTGCACAAAATTCTGTGAACTACGAGGCTGTAGTCATACAAATTAAAATAACCCCATATTAAATGGCAACTCAATCCTGTATTTTTTCAATACAGCCCCCTCCCCTACATTGCTCACTAACTTCCCCTGTCAAGTTGAGGAATCTGCAGCACCAGAATAGCTGGCTAATCAGACAGTGGGCTTCATAATTATCCATTCTGTGTATGTTGCCATTAATGCAGCAGAAATGTCTTCAGATGTGCAGATTTCTACTTTCAATGTGTTCACGCTGAGCAGCTTGAAAAAACAACCAAGTGACAGCACAGTTTTCTCCGTTCAGAACTCACATGCCCTGTTACACAGATGCGAAGTTCCTGAGCATTTTGTGATACTTTACCATATCATGAACAGCTAAGAAGTACAAAACTGTTGAAGAAGCAAGGGAATAACCTTTAACCCTCATCTCCTCTTTCACCTAGAAATAATGACATATAGTTGTGACTTCACCAATTAACAAAGAGAACTTAAACCTGACAGATCAATAGCATCTGAAACTGCTGCCTCGCTCAGCATTGGAAGTTACGGTTAAAATTTCACCAGCTCGTTTCATAGCAGGTTCTAGAAATTCTAAGTGAGTTCACCCATCACAGAAACTTAGGGATTGTTTACGTAGAGTCGGAAACAAATTTAGAAGAGTCTGCTGTAAACTAGTTACACAAGCACAGCTAGCATTGAATTAAGTAGTAGTAGTATTGCTCTACTACTATAACAGAAGTCAGGATATTGCGCTACACACTGTGCAAAGAAGTTTACAATTATGCAATCCGAGATGAGACCACCACTAAGGAATTTTTAGAGACATTTAAATAGGCATAGTTTTATTAATATCAATGTTTGATTTCAAAATAATTCTTAAATTGTTTTGAAGTAGCAAAAATGTGCATAGGCAAAGCCCAAGAGTTTTCTCAGATTCTACAGCTTTAAGACTACAGAAAATGAGCATAAACTTTGTATTATAAAAAAAATACTTCTATACAGTTGAGATGGGATGACCTCACTAGTTTTAGGATATTTTGGATCCTCCAAAAACTAGGGGGGAATGTAGTTTCAAGGGCAACTTCTTAGATTGTACATAATCCAACTTTCTCCAATTTAAAAAAACAGCATTCCTAAGGAATTGTGAAACTCACGGACACACAGTGCATTTACTTCTGAAGCATTAGCAATGCTGCTTTACACAACTTCACACAAACACTCCCCATTCCCTCCTGTAGGATTCCTTACCTGTCATTTTTGCAGCAGGTGCCAAGTTAGGCCAGTGTCCTAACCTCTTCTTCCAAAATAATGACAGCAGAATTTATTATCTTTGTGGGGCTAAAATCTCTGAAGCCATAAGACTGTGCTGGGGAAAAGGGCAGGGCAAGCTGCGGTCGCACCATCCTTATAGAGAGCAACAACTCAGGATTCACTCAAAGAGCTTTCATCTTTGAAGTGCTTCATTTGAAAATGTAAAGTTTAACAATACTAAGCAATATATAAATCTATATTGAAATGAAACCTAGTAAGGAAGCAATCAAATACCTAAGCATATAGTAAGTTTTTAATGTTAATTCACATAAAATCCAATAAACTCAAAACTTTATTTAGACAACAGAATCATAGGAGGATTAATGTTGGAAGGGACCTCTGAAGGTCATCTGGTCCAACCCGCTGCTCAAGCAGGGCCACCTAGAGCCAGTTGCCCAGGACCCTGTCCAGATGGCTTTTGATGTCTCCAAGGATGGAGACCGTACAACCTCCCTGGGCAACCTGTGCCAGTGCTCGGTCACCCTCACAGTGAAAAAGTGTTTCCTGATGTTCAGAGGAAGCCTCCTGTGTTTCAATTTGTGCCCATTGCCTCTGGTCCTGTCAAAAGATTTGGTAATTCATTGTGCAATTAAGTAGTTTCCTTCCTATGCTAACTCTGATGGGTGGCAATTTCGATCTCCAATTACTTTACGACAAATACAGCACACCTTCCACCATAATAAAGCCGTATTTAGTAGAAAAAAGAAAATCTTACATTGTATTTGAAATACACAGGAGATGGAATCTGTATTAACAAACTGCAAGGTATCCTGCAAATGTTGTATCACATTGGTCCACTGACATAAAGACTTACCTGCTCACGAAAAAAACACAAAGCAATGTTGAATAAAGGTACCATTTCTCATAAAAACATGTGGTTTGTAGAGATGAAGGTATTTACAGATCTGTTTCAATATGGCAAAACTAGTCCTTGCAACAAATCAAGCCTACATTTGCCCAGTCTAAGCAGATCACTATTCAGACCTAGGCTAAAAGTTGTGCCTAACACCACAGCACCTGAGAAAATTTTTAAGGCAGAGTATGTGGTGAACTCAACCAGATAAAACAGAAGAGCAGAGATTCTCTACTTTCTACTGGTGTACAAGCTTCATCATCTGGCAAGCTGGGACTCAAAGTCAGCTTTTTGTCCTTTACTTGCACAACTGGACATATTGCTGATGCTGCACTAAGATTTATCTGAACTTTCTATTACCATTTGACTTTCCTTATTTTAGTGGCTACTATCTGTAAGATAAAGTTATTGTTTCTACCCAAAGTGAATGATTACCAAACATGAAGAAAAGCATTAAGCCTCAGCTCTCATATACCTAGAGCTAAGGAAGCACCTGCTAACATGTAATGAAGAGGACTGAAAAGCACGATGTTAGGAATAATTTCAACTTTGAATAACAGATTTAACTATCGGGCATCTCAGTGTCTGTTAGGAATACTAATAATACTTTCACCATCTACCCCCCTTAAAAGACATTCCAGTTGGCTACAACTTTCTTCTCTTGAGAACAAAGTACAAAGGCCTTAACGATGAAACCATGTTTGCACAGACTAAGCCAAGACCACATGGTAAGAAATAGGGAACCACCTTTTATCATCTTGCATACAAAGGCAGACAGTTGGCATCGTATTCAAGACTAAAATATTTCAAATTAAAGACACTGACTGTTGGCACTATTTTTTGTCATGGTTCATTCAGATTTCAAGATGCAAGCTCATACTATAATTCTCATATTAAAAATATGCATTTAAAAGTAAGTTACCCAAATTCTGTCAGGTGACAAATTTGTAAATATCAACACATTAATGAGAAAATGGTTATGAACACAGACTAGAACATAAAAGTTGTTACTTCAGTTACCTGTTTGTGACTTTGATGTATACAAGGAAGAAACGTCCATTCTAACGTACTACAAACATTATTTGCTATGTCTTGAAAAAGAAACTCCACATAAGCAAGCAACAACTTCTCCAATGAAGCCCATATTTCAAACCGAAGTTCTGCATACTGACACATCAATTTCTTTGAAAGGTTAACAGAAGATTTACCTGTTATCAGATTCTTCCACTACTTTTTACGGACCATCTTCAAAGAGCTCACAGTTTGCTTTCCTATTCTGCTCAACGTTGTTCTTGCCTTCTCGTAACTTTATTTCCATCTTATTTAAAAACCTATTTCAGTCAACTTACTTTCATTCTGAGCTCTGCAAAATCTCGCATCTGATCAGCATCTGATTGGTGAGTAGGCTCTGACAGGGTGTATTTATATATAAATTTTGACTTATTCCAATTTACACCACACTGTATAAACTAAAATAAATGCAGATATCCAAACAGTTTAAAGGTGAACCTCAGCACCTGGAGGCAGAACCAGGTCTTCGTATCTTTACTACAAAGTTAGGAAATCAGACTGAAATAACCATCCAACAGATTCATATCAAAGGAATTTGTGTTGTTGACACTACAAGTGTAACCTGTTTCTATTTTTTGAAAATTTGTACATAATACTTAAGCCTCTACTCAGGCTTGCTCAGATCAATACCTCATTGGGAATACATTTATAATTCATGAAAGGTAACATTTGGAAGCACACTGCAATGACTGAAAAGGTGTAAACCAAGATGACTGTAGCTGGCAAGAGCGAATGCTGATTTAAATGCTCCATGCCCATACCATCCTCTCAACTGCAGTAGGTGCCACTGTGCAACTGGTATTTGCTAAGCAAAAGAGATGAAGACTTTGAAAAGCACCCTTGTAGCCATAAAGGAACTTCATTAATCAAAGCAGGTGAAGCAACGGCTGAAACAAACACAGGCACTACCATATTCAAAGTCCTGGGAAGGTTATGACAGTCATGTAGCAGTACACATACCCAATCAGCAGACAAGCTACTTCAGGTGCTGACTGTTCAACTACTCAGATTTATCACTGTGGCAATACAATTATGTTCTTCATAAACTTAAATCCCGATAGTCCTGTTCTTGTTTTGTCATGAGCAAGGCAAAGATGACATATTCCTGCAATAAGAGCAGGACCAGATGCAGGCAGCATTTGTTTTAAAGCAGGAGCTCTCTAACTGATGACAGAAGTCCTCTATTGGAAGCATCAGTTAATTAATTTATACATATTTGAACTTCAGCCCCTTCCCAGCACAATTTTGTCTTGTATATTTAGCCTTCCCCTATGTGTCATTATAAAGTTCCACCTCTGTTCCTTTCAGGTTATGTAGACAAAAACTAAAAATATAAGAAAATATAGCCAACTCCCCAATAACATTACTCTTCTCCATATCTTAATGAAACACAGGCTTTCAGACTTATTTTGTCCATTAAAGCATGTATTTTATTTGCATGTTTACATTGAACTAGTTGCATTTATAGCAGAACTCTGAAACAACATTTAAGAATTTTAGATGAAATTTATCAAGAGCCATGTTTGGGGTTTTTAATTCTAGGGTGGCT
>VZTL01015041.1:5296-23489 GCA_013400535.1 Scopus umbretta
AGAGAGAGAGAGAGACAGGGAAAGGAAGAAGGAGGGGGAAAAAAAAAAAAAAAAAAAAAAATCTGTGCAGCTTTTACAGTTCAGCTGTCTGACCCCCTGCAAAAAGAATGCAGTCATATCAACTTTGCCAGACAATGGAGTACCTACAGGCTTTCCTCTAGACAAGTCCTTTATAACCAGTCAGTATTATGTGCCGCAGACAGTGGCCAATCGCTACGCTGCTTTCTCCAGCAGTGACACAATAGGTGCACTGGCCACACTGTCCTCCTAGCCCCTGACAGCAGTTCAGGTTCATTTTTTGTACACTGGAATACGCGTCTGTCTTTAATGCTCCCACTGTATGAGGAGAAAAAGATACCAGCCTCAGCTCGCTTTGTTTTGCTATAATTACATCAGCCTAATTACTGCAGCCGAGCCGCAGTGCCACTGCTCAGAGCGGCGCATAGGCATGCACGTCATATAAATATGCATGAGCACGCCTGCTCATTTAAATACAAAAATGCATCAGTTGCTGGTGGTGCCTTTTTGTTTTTGTTTTCTGCATGTCCTGCCTCCCCCCTCAAACACCGATTCCCGATGAACCAAAGGAGTTAAGGACGCCTAGCAAATGCGGTCACCGGTTTCCCCCTTCGTTTATCCAAACTTTTATTCGTTCCGTTCTAATTGCAAGCGTTCAGTAGGAACTGGAAAAAAAAAAAAAAATTCAAATGCAAATGAGTCTCAGTTAGTAAGGGGAAGGGTATCGCAGACCTGGGGCATTTTTCTCCCTTGTCACTAACCATCAGAGGAAGCGCCAGTAAATGAATCTGCATGCACTCCATCACAGCCACGCATCAGATGCCCAGTTCTTATTAAAAGCCCGATGATCCCCCAGCATGTGCGCGCATCCAGCTTGCGTGTTTGGGTCTTCTGTAATTACCGCATCTCTTGTAACAGTACCTGAATCCGCTCATACAGCCGAAAGATTAAATCATCACTAGTCACGTATTAGACAGACATAATTGGGCACGTTCTATACGGGGAATCGCCATGCTAATTTTTCTGATTTTATGCACGGGATTTACATATTCATGAAGAGAATATCTGTTATGACCGCCGACAGAGCGACATGAAAAGGAAAGACACCATTCTTCAGCACACAGGGTATACAAAACCTGGGGGGGAAGGATGCAGCATATGGCGACAAGGAGAAGAAGTTGTTTGGCTTTCGAGGGTTATTTTATTTCCTATTTATAAATTCTGGGTAGCTGGCTTCCAAAAACATGTATGTATTCTGAACACGAAGGCAAAGTAAATCTGTGTTATTAGCAATCATCCACTGGTAGCTGAAATAAAATCATTTTCCAGTTGGTGCCCAACGTTCTGCAAGTTTTGCCTTTGCATTAGAGACCATTTTCAGTTTATGGATGCTTAGGACATATTCATCCAGGAATGCACGAAAATACTAATGAATCAGAAAGGAATACAAATTCCATCTGATATTGAAGAATCTTGATTTCATATTCCAATGCCTGCTCTGAATTAGGGAACGATACCTTTCCCAGGAAAGCTGGTGGTCTTCATTACCATAGGGGTTTTTTTCACAGCTTATTAGAACGGCATGTTTTCCAAATCTGATAAAAGATATCCTCTGAGTGACTTGCAGGTTCTATTGTTTTTTAAAGGAAAAAAAAAAAAGTCACCAGAGGAAAGATAATTCAGGCAGTATCATAAACACAGTGCGCACTGATTTCCATAACAATTTCATATAAATAAATAAAACCCCCCACATTATGCTTATTGTAACCTTGTGCCTTGTATGCATTTGGTATAATTATTTTTAAGTGTTTGTTTATCTCTCTGGCAGCTGCCACTCAAAACAGCCCAAATTTCCTCATAGTAGCCAGATAACATTACCTACAGACGTGTGCTTTTCCTTACATTTTCCTACATTTGATACAGATAAAATACTACAGGTAGCAAGATGAAAATATTTAATTTTCCAGTGGAAAATGAAACATTTTAATGCAATAGCCATATGCTTGACAGGCCCTGTTGTATATCAGTTTTCACTGTATTCAATACTACCACACAAGAACAAAAAAGAGCTTTTTCTTCTTTACATTTGTATACTATACAATTCTTTGAATCACAGTCCTTCAAGGCAGTCATGCAGTAATATTTTTTTAATGACAGAAATTACCTTAAATATTACATTACAAAAATATATTTAAAAGGTGATAAACTTTTTAATAAGATATCATTATAAATTTAACCAATGATATTGAATGTATTTTTAAAAATCATCACAGGAAATTGCCTTTGGTTGTCTAAAGTAGGGTTTTTTTGCAAATGCAGAACAAAGAGTAAAAAAAAATTTAAACCCATTAATAAAAGCATATTTCTTAAACCAGCCCACTGTTATTGTCTTTGTCAAAACAATAAGCTGCCAAATACCTTCTTTGTGTTTGTCTCTACCTAAAATTCAAAATCCAGTGACCCCAAATCAGTGAGCTAGTTATTAATTTTTACCTTTAGCTTAAATGTCTGGGCTATGACATCATGTAGCACAAAAATAAGCTTCATCGCTAAAAGGGAAGCCTTTAGAGAACAGAATGGTGATATAATTTTTAAGGTATGAACCTTTTAAAAACCTTAGCATGGCCTCTATTCAAGAACCCCACTCCATAATGTCAAGTACATTAGAGCTAATTTGAAGCTTTTGTTAGAGGATAACATCTGAAAACGTCAAGTATTCATGGAAGAATTTGAGACAGTTTTGCTTAAAGAAAATATGTAATTTTGTGTTCTCTGCTTACTGAGAGAGAAAAATTAATAAGTTTCTTGTTTGTAGCAATAAACCTGACAAATTTCAAGCACTGTACTGAAGTAAATGAAATCACATACCTCTAAACGTGGGCAGATTTTTGTCTTATTTTATAATCCCTACTGTATCGCTTTTTTTTTTTTTAATTTAACTCATTCCAGTAGAGTAAATGTTTGTAACAATAGTGTAAGTTAAGAAATTTCAGCAAAAAGATTATCTGATTTATTATACCCGGCACCAAATGAAAAGGACAATAGTGAAAAAAGAAAAAAAAAATCTATGCTTAGAGTAAAGTTCTAATTCTAGAACTGCATCATGTATCACACCAGTTTTCTACACGCTTCTTTAATTTCAAATGCTGTTTTCTTTACAAACTATCATCTTTTGTTCTGTATTTTTATAGCACATAGTACTATCAGTCTCAGTCCTTTATTCAAGTTCTTATAAATTCCCAGAGTAGACCACACTATGTCAACAGCATTAGTTATGATGATATTTGGCAGATAAACTTCCTACATCTTCAGCCTCTGAATTATGGTCTGAATTTTCAAACGACACTCAGGCTCTGGCATCCATGTTTAAACGCTGGTCCTGCTATAAGCTTCATTCCAGAAAATCATCGCATAACTGAAATTTAAGATCCTAAATAAGCAGGTAGTCTCACTTTCAGAAGGGCCAGAAACCTGCAGCTCAATTATGCACTACAGGAGCTCCCGTTAACTGAACTGCCTTAATATGATGCAGATGCCGAACACTTCGCTTTTGTAAAGGGCCTGATGCAGATATTGACCTCACCTTTTTCATTTTAGTAACTCTTACAACCCCAGATGCTGTGATGATGGAATAGAGCTTTCCAGGCATGGGCTTGTAACCTTCCATGGAAAAACAGCAATGGCGTAAGAGGTGAAAAATGTAGCATTCAATATTACTACTTAAATTTGTGGCAACATGAGACTGGTATTTGGGTTGATGTAAAATATCAGGTCAGTAAAAAAAGTTGCAGTAAAAAAAGTTTAGTTACCATCTAATAATCTCTATATCTAATATCTGTATTTGGAGGAGTGCTAGAAACTTGGAAACTCATTGTCCATTGAACGGCTGTAAACTACTCTGGCACTATAGCATCAACAGACACACACAGATTAAAATTCACTGAAGGATTTCCACTACTATATCTTTCCTGAAAATGTCCAGCCACACAACTCTACATGGGAATAGTGAGACGTGGTAATTTTTCTCCCTTTTTTAATTCAGATTTTCCAGGAAATTTTGCTGGGCTACATAGCGAATAAATATAGTCTACACTTTGAAAAACTTGATTAATAAAAGCAGATAAAAGTACATTATTTTGGGGTAAAATCATAACCTGTTTACATGTAATATTTCATATATTCTTTGGGGATTTTTTTCCCCATTTTTTCATATTTTTATTCACTATGTAAAATAATGGAAGTAAAATTGCTTGGCCCTTTTAAATGTCACTGAGTCATCACATTTAGGAAAATTTTTTATTGATCTGTTTTCATATGTAAAAAATATTTGCCTAAAGTCTTTGCCACTTAAAAGCATGTGCCGTTCTAGCGGAAAAACTCATCTTCATTTACCCCTTGAAGAAACTTATCTTAGGGTTAATTTAACCCTCATTTCCTACTCAGCTGCATCTTCCTCTTATTCAGAATTCATCCTTTCCTCAGGCTCTACTTAGTCCTCCTAAAGAGGAAAAATGGAATGATATGCTTTTGACAGTAATTTAATTAAACTGATTGTGCAGGCATGTAAACTTATGATTAAGGGTCTATTTTCTCCACGGTAGCTATAGTGCTGTAAGCATTTTTACCTTGCAGTACCCCACCCACCGTAAACCTAATTTCACTTACCTGTCTCTCATTTATTTGGGAACAGGATACTCGGGGTGAGGTTACGTGGGTTGTTACTATGTATTTGACCCGTTGTATGTTCATAGCCTACCATAAGCTGTTGCTGCAACTGAGTTATCTGAACTACATTGCTGAATTAACATAGTTTTCTGTCTTTTTCTTGCACGTAAACCTCAATAAACGTTCATTGCCAGTAGCAAACGCTCTGGGTTTTATCACTTGATACAAGTACCAAAGCAACCACATATCAAATGATGGACCTACTTCAAATGTTGTTTTATCTCAAGATAGAGTAAGTGGGTTTGTCTGAAAGCTGGTACTGTTGAATGTTTGAATTACCAGGACCCAGAGACAAAGATAATACTTTTCAACTTTATTAGTATCCTTATTCATGATGAGGTACCATTGCTGTGAAGAGGACTGAACACGCCCGTCTACATCATCGAGGTTTTTTGTTGTATTAAAAATATGCATCTAGGACACACTTGGAATTTCTTAACCTACATTGAACATGACAGCCTACTTTTAACGGAGCCTATTTTGGGTAATATTTCAGCGGGTCATGCAGCCAACAGCCAAGCAGAAAGCCTATGCTACCCAGCTGTAACTCCACTTACCCATCAACTGTTTTGTAACCTCAGGTTAACTCTCCTCGAATACAGAAAACAATCACTGTATTTGAAAGAAAATGTAAAATTAGGAAGTCCTCTAAGCACAAGATGTCTAAATACTAAGATGTCAGGAGAAAGATGACAGTCCCCTCAGTCCACATGTGAAATCTCTCAGGGAGGCAATGTCAGTCTGGGCTACTCCGTGCCACTGATGAAAGAAGGAAGGCAATGAAGGACAGCTACTGACAGGTTCTTCTGACATGTTGTTACATAAGGAACTTCCAGCACTTCCCGCCAAACACAGAAAGCCTCCATCCATTAGTAAATAATATGTGCGTTGCACCTCATAAGCTAACAACCAGGGCTGGATTTGATGGTCTGTGTTTAGTGTTAAACAACGTAGTGCCGCCTGGCCTCCCAGGACATGTGACCACAAGTCCTGTGTGGTGGCTGCCCAACACACGGAAATGCCTTGGATACCTACCAGTGTTTTAAATGGCACTCGGTGCCTAGTTTTAAAATGTGGAATCCCACCCTCAGAGTTTACCTTCACCTTTCAAGTAGAACTAATCTTGAAGCAGTCCAGTCATTTTTTCTCTCTCAGGAAGCCACAGTCTACAAAATCCTCTCAGCAGCAAGCATCTACCATCCCTCTTGGGCACGTCTACGCTGCTAAATGCAGGGCCACAGAAAGATATGCAGTCTTGGGCACCATTTGCAGTACAATATCTTTACAAAACTACTTAATATTGTGGTGGGTTGATGTTGGCTGGCTGCCAGATGCCACCCATCCACTCCCTCACTCCCCCTCCTCAACAGGACAGGGGGAGAAAATATGATGGAAAAGTTCATGGGTCAAGGTAAACACATGGAGATCACTCACCAATTTCTGTCACTGGCAAAACAGACTTGACTTGGGGAAGAATAACTTAACTCGTTGCCATCCTCCAGTGGCACAGAGGGGATGAGGAATGCATGTTGCGGTCAGTCCGTAACAGCTCCTCTCTGCCACTCCTTCCTCCTCTCCCTCTTCCCCTGCTCCAGCATGGGTCTTTTGCACAGGCTGCCGTCCTTCAGGATAAACCTGCTCCAGCCTGGGCTCTCCGCAGGCTGCAGTGAGGAAACCTGCTCCACCATTGTCTTCTCCTGGGGCTGCAGGGGAATCCCTGCTCCCGCACCTGGATCACCCTCTCCTGCTCTCCCCTCGGTGCTCGCAGGGCTGTTTCTCACACTGTTCCCCTTCATTCCTCCCTCTGACTGTCCCCTATTTTGCCTTTCCTCACCCAGGCTCTTCTCCCCCAGGTGCCACCACCGTGGCTGCGGGGCCCAGCCGTGCCCAGCGGCGGGTCGGCTGGAGCCGGCTGGAACCGGCTGTGTCCAGCACGGGGCAGTCCCGGCCGCCCTGCAGCCCCCCAGCAGCGCCTGGGCACCCGCAGCTGGTGTACACTGTTGTCTCTTTCTTGACCGAAAAACGTCAACGGTTCACACGCGCAGTTTTCCGTGTCTGATGTGTTTAAATGAACACACATTGACCAGTTTGCCCATGTGAAGCACCGTTGTGAAGTAGCTATAGTGCTTACAGCTTTTCATCCCAGGCTCCGGTTTCTCTACAGAGTGCTTTCGTTTTCCATGGACAGGTATCCTCAGCCAGTCTTCAGGACAAAACAGGGATAAAGACCATTGTCTGTCCAATAGTTAAATTCCTTCTGCACACACAGACACAAGAAACTCCTGCTGCTGTCTCACCTCTGCAAAGCTGGAGACATAGAAAGAAAAACTCTTACAAGAATTGCTCAAAACCTCTCTGACTTCTCCAGAAATTAGTTGCTGGGGTGATCTAAGAGGTTACTATCCCCAGTTATGAATTTGCAGTGCAGGAGCAAGACAATCCTTTGAGAGCAGAAACAGTAGAAATAGCTTTCACTGTCAGCTGCTGCTCTACCCAGGCCCACAGGTCTGAGCATGGACAGGTAATAAGACTGCTCCACAGCCTTTTGAACTCCTCCAACCAAGCATGTTGCTGAAGAAAGGAGAAACAGTTAAAATAATGCCTACATTAACTGGCAAAGGAGAAACAAGGTTGACCAACTCAACCCCAGGTACCCAGCCATGGGAATATCCAGGTGAGGACACCTAAACGCTTCCTTTTTGCCGAGGAGAAAACTTGCATATCTATTACATTAGCTCTTCCCCCTTTGCATAATTCTTAGGAAGCAGAGCCAGACGTCAATCAAAGAACCCTATGTATTACTTTAATAGCTAGGATTAATAAATTATAGGTTTCCTAGTATAAATATGCGTGTATTCAGTACAAGCTGCTGTTTGAAACGTATTGGTAATTGTGAAAGGGTTTGGACTGTTCCCAAGTCAAACTGTGCACTCCACACAATAGCAACTTTCTCTGCAACGTTCACTGCCACAGTCTGTATCATATAGCCTGCTCCTTGATTTAACACACCTAGGCGATACTGAGATCCTTGACAAAATTAGTACATCCTTGGATGCAATGCGCAAGGCATGTGACTTAAGAAATGCACAAGGGAACACAAAACCAAGATCCTAGTTCTGCATGGCTCCCACTGTCCCTCCCAGCAGAGGGATGCTGCTCTTGAGCATTCAGGGGCTGGCCCAGTTCTTCTAGTGAGCAGGCTTCTCTACACAGGGCTAGGAAATCCCTGCTCTAAAGGCATGCGGCTGTTTCTCACCCTGGTCTCCTGATGGAGAAAGGTCAAGAATTGTTTCAAAAGGCCTCAAGTTTCCCTGTGCCCTGGGCAGAAAGTCAGAGGAGTCTCTGCCTTATCAGAGTTTCTGGCTCAAGCAACACGTGCTGCAAAAATCAGGATGCTCTGCTGCTCCCCACAACTGTTTAGGCTGTTGGTTTGTTTGATTGTTTTAACTTATCTGGGAGTAAAGTGGACATGCCTACGAATTTTCTTTGTTAACCTTGCATTAACTCGCTCTCCTGAAGGATTTAGCTAGAAAAACTGAGCTACCACATCCAGGTTAGTTATGCAAAAGGATGACCAATCACCTGAGGTATTTTCAACAGTTGTCATCCTAGTTTCACAGCCCACATGGTCAAACTGCAAGGCTCTTGATGAGCAACAGTGTTATCAGAAACTGATTCTGCACCTGGGAGATTGCCTGAGAAACCCGGATCTGTGCCTGTGATCAGCAATGCCCTTCCTTCTGGGGACCTACCTTCTGGGGCCGCTTACAGCTGTCAGAAACTTGCCCAGAGAGACACTGGCCCAGGTTGCAAGCAGTGGCATACTTCAAAAATCTAGTTACTCTTGAGCATCAGTAACTTGTTTTAAGAATAAATAAAGCCAAGGGAGACTGAAATAAGATGTGCAGATGGACTGTATATGGCCAGTGTGAATCATTTTGAGACAAAGCTGCTTTCTTCATTCTGACTGATGAAATAGCTCTTTATGCAAAAGAAGAACTAAGAGCTCAGAGCAAACGTTGAATTGGAAAATACAGCACAAATGTTCCTCAAAACATTATTCTATTCCTGCTTTGCCAAATAAATCTTGGTAGCAATTTCCAAGGACGTTAAGTAGAAGGAACCAGTCAGGAAAAAAAAAAAGT
Source organism: Scopus umbretta (assembly GCA_013400535.1). Lineage (NCBI taxonomy): Eukaryota > Metazoa > Chordata > Aves > Pelecaniformes > Scopidae > Scopus > Scopus umbretta. The sequence goes on from VZTL01015041.1 coordinate 14,185, forward strand.
TATTTGTAAAAATAATCTATCTTGATATATTTGTTGAGTATTACACCAGTATCAATGAAGTTATCCTCAATATACTCATGAAAGGTATGGCTGTTACTTCTGTAGTTTTACAGATGGGATTTTAATCCCAGAGATACGAAGCTAAAAAATTATCCACTAGAAATGAAACAGTCATCTCCTAAATTCTACTCCCTGTGAATAGATCTAGAGCAAAAAGAGGAATCAGCCTGATCTATGCTATATATGAATTCGATAAAGAGCACTTAATAATGCTATTCAATGTTAGTCCAACTTAAAATGCTTTAAATTTTAATTAGCTTTCATTATATTTTTATGCAATACAACATACATGGAACACATTTTGTACATAAGAAAAAAATACAGATGTTAACTCACCTGCAGCTACAGTAAGCACCAATGAGAAAGCAAAAGTGGAAGATTTAAGTAGGTAAATGATCTAAATCCCCAAGCTTGTAAGCATGCATACAACTCTTGTAGCAAGCTGACAAAACATTATTCTGCAATAAGGTTTCCTATTATCCAGGGTTTTTTTTCCTAAAATACCAAAATTCATCGAATGCAATCACTAAAACTATATATGAAAGGAGGACTAATCCTATAGTCTATAAAATTCCTTTTGCTTTTCTCTCAACAAGATTTGGCTTCTGGATTTGAGGCATGATAGAAGAACAGACTGCTCCTCTCCTGTGGACTGTAAGGGGGAAATGCTCCTGACACCATTAGCTTTCTTTGCCATAGCTCTTTAAGATATACCCTCCCACATCAAATGAAAGATGTTACATACCACAAGGACTTTCATAATTACATAGATAGGCCACTCAGAACACAACGCCTCTATTAACTGTTTTCTTGTTAAATTGTTTTGCTTCAAAAAAGACCTCTTGGCCCTCCACTTGAAAACAGAGGTGGGAGATAGAGGGCAGGAGAGGAAACCTTAATGAATACATGCTCAAGGAAACATTCAGGGATTTCACTGTGGGATTCCCATTAGTATCAGTGGGGGTTGTTTAGGGATTTAGCTATACAATGCTTTGAAAACATGCATCTCAGCATTGGTAGGAGAACATAACTGCTCTGAGTTTGTCTTTACCCCTATGTCTCCGGCCAGGGAGGTTAATAAAAGGTTTACAGAAAAGCAGTGGCAGAATAGAGGTTCTGATACGGTGGCAATGCTGCCTGTCCTGCTGGGCTCTCAAGTCTGTTTGACATGTCACTTCATGCCGTCACAGTACAGCTGAGAAAAATGCAGGCACAGAATTATGAGCACTGTGCACTTTAAGCATCAGCCCACCCAGAACATTCGAGCGAGCAAAAATACTAGACAACTTAACATGTTTGGCTTTAGTCCCATTTTCCACTAACTAAAACATTCAGATTTTTCTAACTTCTTAGGAAAAAAATACGAAGAACCTCATAAAAATCCAGAAAATTCGGGAACAAATTCATGTTACTTGTAACCTTTTCAACACCCTGTGATTTAGCTTTAAGTTAGGACTTCGATAAAAGCCTTACGTAACAGGTTTGGGGTTTTTTTTGTGCTAAGAATTTAATTTCTACCCCTACAAAAAGCAACAGTTTGCAATTTAGTATTAAAAAAAAATAATAAAAAAGGAGCAATCTTCAATACATGTGACATGCAAGAAATACTTATCAATAATCATTCTGGACGTAGCTAGAAAAAGGAAAGGAACAGAAAAAAGAAATCCACTAGGCAATAAGGATTCAGTTAACACCATACTTTGAATGCTCAGGAAGACAAGAAAAAGTCAACAAGAGTTGTTAACAGGAATTTCATGGTGGTGAGATTTTGTCTAGATTTTGTTGAGAAATAAAATGGTTTCTCCTGGCAGGAGAGCATCTAACCTTCCTCACAGTGTTGGGGGAACATGGAATTTCATTCTTCTGTAAACCTGCTCACAAGATATGAAACATACTATCTTGAGGAAGTAGTATGGTGGCTAGTACTCAGGTAAGAGAAGCAAAACCATGCCGTCACTTTGTTCCCAAATGCTGGTGCACTGCAAATCCACATCTTCTGTTATAACTATTTCACCTAAGTACTAACACATCTGGAGCACCCCCTCTACTACAAAATAGGCCTTCAGGCGTGAAATCCATGTAGACATTATGGATTGTCTACAGTAAAGAACTCTTGAATAAAGACCAAATGAACAAGATGCATGTGAGATAGGCAAATGGGCTGTGCAGATGAAATGCATCATTCCAAGTTAAAGTCAGAGCATTAAACTAATGTCTACTGTGTTGCTATGCAATGTCTGAGCCTATGGCTTGATGCAGTATGTAAAGCTCTTTATATGAGCTTCACTGCATCAAGGAATTGACACAGACATTGATTGTGCTGCATGCTATCCATTGACACAGCAGTACTTTTTTTTCTTTTAAACCCTTTTCTTTTTTCTTTTTAGGCAGACATTACATATCTTCTGATTTTTTCAGCATAATCACCCAAGAAAGAGTGCATCAGGTGCAAGGGCCTTGCTCTGTTTGGCAGAACAATGATGAGAACTATCCCATGGCCAAAGAGGATTTAGCTTTTTGCCCAAATCTACACAAGTCTTCCATACATTTTTTGTTACAATATAAAGAAATGAGAAACACAGCATATACTTTCTTTCCATAAATGTATCACACAGATTTGTGTGTGTACTCCCTCATGTAATGGAGGGAAAGAAACAAAATTCTCAAGGGGTCTGATCCACCTGGCACTCTGTTTCCTTTTCTTCTATTTTTACCCTCCTTTTCAGAGGCTGCAGAGGTCTGATTCTGGCCCCTAAAACTTGGGATGACAAAACTCAATTTTCCTTAACCATGAGTGAGAAGATTTCACTCTGCTTGATACAACTGTTCCATATGCCAACCTGCATTAATCCAAACAATACACCCCCATGGTCTTTGACAAGCTGTATCAGTAGTTTTAGATAAGGAAGAGTAACACACATCACTGTGGGTTTCAGGTGTCTTGTTTAGTACAGGTGCTGCAAGCATTTCTATAAAGATACATTCCAACTAATAACCAATGGTAAAACCACTGAGGAGTACAGGATTTATGCACCATCATGAACTTTTTTTTTTTTTCTGGCAGTAAACCAAAACTAATTTCCATGAATATATCTGAACTTGCCAGTCATTTGCATGATGTAAAATATTTTGTTCCACCACTAACCTGCTACGTATTTCCAAATAAAAATATCAAGAATGATAATATTTGTTCACAACAAGAAGAAACGCACTTGTTTATGTGCAAGGAAAGATTAAAGTCAGACTGAAAAACCTCCAGTGGGTACTGCTGTCCGTTAAAGGTACATGTTTTCCCATGTGCATGTTGTACATGGACATCGAGACAGTAAATGGTAAGATTTGCTACAGAAGCACATGTGTAAAAAAAAAATAATGTTTAGACATGATTGTGCCCATATGTGCTATTCCAAGTGCAAGGAAATTTTTTTTTTGCTCCCTCAAATTCTGAAACTTGAAGTAATAACTATTTCTTTGTTTTTTCAGAAAGCACTCCAGCTCATTTTTGTTTTCTCCTTTCCTCCTACACACTCCACTGAATGTACCAGGAATTCTTCATGTTTCACAAAAAGTACTGTAGAAGGTTTGTAAAGGAGAAAGACAATGTTGCATATACCTTTTAATTCTTAGTACCACTAAGTTATACTAGGTTCTACTTCAAATGCAAGTGTGGCTGGCTAAAACAGTAAAGAAAGTTCCTCTACATGATACAGTTTCGCCATTTTCAGGAAAACAGAGCAACTCAACATGACAGATGCAAATAAAGCAATGGACAGCAGTCAAATCTTGCAAAACCTTGAGAGAAAAAAGTGAGCGTGTTCTCTTAATTATTGTCAGCTGACATGTATGACATATGTCATCTGTTGTCTTATGTACATCTCAGAAAAAAATGCTTTGCAGCCTTTCGGTGTGGCAATTTACATAGGGCAGCTTCAAAATACTGCACATCTCACATGGCCACAAACCACATCCTCTCAAGTGTCGCATCCCATTGCCCTGACACTATTTAGAAAGCTACACCCTGCTGTTTATGAACACCCAACAAGGGATTACTTAATCTTTGTTTTCTCAAGCTGAAAATTCAAGGTTGACTTCAAAACTGAAACAGTCAGTTTCTCGTCACTGAAAATTTGATCAGGTGTTCCTCCGTTGCAGCAGTTCAGATTACATTTCTAACAAATACCCAAGCAGCAAAATACTTTCAGCTATTAAATCTCTTACATAAGTGTTGAAAGTAACTCAAACCAGCTGAAGCAAAGTGCAAGATACATGGATAGTGTTGCTATTCTTGTTGTTAAATTTTTACTGTGCTGTTGATAACTGATGACACCCACTAGAACATGATTCTTTATAATTTTTTGGACTCTGAATAGCATCACCATTTCAAGTGCTACATTAACTTCTGAGAGGCTTCATTATAACACTCTAGCAAACCAGGAAACAAGATGAGAAGGTGTAACACTCAACTTTCCCTGACATGGCCGGTCTAATAGGGAGCCAGAAATGCTTTCACTTAAAATAAAAATGAAAGGGAAAAAACCCCTAACCTAGATCCATTTTGTGCTGCAATAATAATTGCCTTTATCCACCATGCTACTCATATCAGCCACAGTATACAGGAAATGTTCCAGCAAAGTACTGAATGAACCACATTGTCTGAAAATGGTTGTACCTGCCAGTCATGGTATTAGGAGGTTAATAAAGATACATATCCAACTGTTTAGTAAGGTTACCACAAAGAGAGGGATCATTTTGTCCCGAGTAGCTCTATGCACTCTTGAGACAGAGCAAATGAACAATCCTTCCTTCCTCTTCCTGGTCCCCTGTCACTACCCAAGAAGAGCATTTAACTTAAAAACATGCAGAGGTTACTGCTACACAGCCATAAATGCAGCTAGATGAGTGAAAATAAGTGCACACATCTGGTAATCAAATCCTCTGGACAGAGCTGAAAATGAGAAAAAGGTTGTTTGATATGAAGAAGGGCACCCAGCCAGGAGAGCAAGTTTCAGCAAGAAAGGGAAAGCAATATAGCTCACTGACTCTGTGCGGATGGAGCTCATGGTCACCAGGTTCGGTGGCATCCAGAGAGAGAGAGAGTATGTACATGAAAAAGGGACAAGATGGTGCGAAGGAAAGCTGAATGGAATCTAGTCTTCCAGCGAATGGGGGGAAAAAAGACTGAAATTGTCAGGCAATGGAAATGCACAGCTTGTTTTATCCTTGTGGACCCCATTCTCCTCATCCATCTATAACGGACTCTTCAGACAGAGACGGTTCCTGCTCCAGAAAGTTTAAAAATCAACTATATGTTTGTACAGGATCTTGCATGCAACAGGACCTTGGCCTCTGGATTCTGCAGAAATAATAAAAAAATTAAAAATAATTTTAAAAAACCCAATCAGTAATAGGAGGTGGAATCAAATCCCTGAAAATCGAGAGAAATGGAGAAGCTTAAAGTACAACCAACATAAGCTGGACTTAATTTTTGTTAAGTGCATCATAACTGATGTTTATACTGCTGCTGTTAGGTCAGTTTAAAGACTGCAGCACAATTCTGAATTCAGGACATACTTCCCTGAGAAAAGTAATACCAAATACTCCTGTAAAGTGTATTACAAGGGAATGAACTTCAGCAGCCAAGGTTTATACAAAGAGAAAGAATCAAACTATGAGTAATACTGCAGAAAGAATTAAGGGACATATTATGTGTTTCTCCAGGTGGAGAGTTACATATGCCTCAGCAAATGGCTTTTTTGAGTTTGTTATTGTTTTAAAGCAATAAAGATAAATTGAAAAAGTAAATAAAAAAAAAAAATCCTACGCTTGTCTCCAAATAATATCTGTCACTGTGGCATCATCATTTTCCAGTTTGTTTGTCCTTTAAGAGGCCTAGAAGGCTCTGAATACCTGGAATGCTACAAAATTACCATTTTGGCTTCACACGTGTATTTATTAGGACTGAACATAAAACTCAGACCCATGAGCCCTTATTTGTTCCCACAGTTCCTCCTCCTTTTTATCTCCATCACTCATTCTGTGTTGGAAAAGGCTTAATAGAGTTGCTTTTTCACAACCCAACAAATCAAATCCATGTTCTGAAAATGTTCAGGTTTATATCCAAAGTAGATTCCAAATGGAACAGTTAATTTCAGCAAATCCTATTTTTTGGAAAACCAACAAACAAAACAAAAAACCCAAAAACAACAACAACAAAAAAACAACCAGAAAACCAAGTACACATAATCTGGATATGGATAACCTGACCCTAGCTGATATTTACATTGTTGTCATACTCTTCATATAATGTTCTTTCCTACTTCTTTTTATGCACCACTGTCTTTTTCTTTCTTTCTTTCTTTCTTAAAACACTTTCTGAACAAGAACTATAAAAATAGTCTGTTGCAGTCCTCAAATACTGGTATCTTTCCATGAAGAGTTTCTACTTAATTTCTCCATTCTCTTTGTTGTTATTATTTAGCTCCAAATCATAGAATCCAATATAAGGCTACTGAATAAATTTCAGTTCATTTATTTATTTTATTTTTGTAACCACAAACCATTCATGGTAAAATATTTTAAGAGCCACACTGTAACATCCCCTTCATCAGGCTGCTGTCCAACAGTGTATTCCTAAAAAAGCATCCTCCGTATTGATAATAATTTTTTCCATCTTCCAGTAAGAACATACCTACGTTATCCACACAGTGTCACACATCATACTGGGCAGGCAGTACAACAACTGAGCATGTTAAAAGCTGCTCTGAGGTCAAAACTTCTCTACAGCAAATACTTCTAAAATTGTGTAATGATCTGACATATTAGGCTTTGTTTTAGGATAACTGAGCAATGATCGGCGGATATCTAAGTATTCACATTTTTCTCTCCTCAGTGCTGAAATGGTAAAAACTACTTCTACAAAATTTAACTGACTGCTTCATGCTAGAGATGTGAAAAACACATGTTAATACCAATTAATTAAAAGTCTAACTGGCACCAGTTCATGCTTCACTACACGTGCCAGTCCAATACCAGAGACTAAAAATTTCTTCAGAAAGAATGACAACCTCTCTTTTTTTCCCCATTTCCAAATGTTGACCACACTTCTATATATTATTTTAAAATTATAATATCATAGAAAATAGAGTAAGGTTCCCCCCAAAGACATCAGCCTCCTTCAGTAGCATAATATCAAGAAAAATAACTAGCATACAGAAAATCAGGTCTGAGTGATAAAAGGCTGTCTTTAAAAAAGAAAAACATGTAGATCTTTTTTTCCGTAAGAAATTTTAGAAGTTGGATTTTCCTTCATTTGAAAACCTGATCACAGTGCTCCAAAGAAAAACATAAACATACAGAGTTGGAAATTTAGTAATTAGTACAAATTATACAGCTACTTAGCTGTATAAGTCATCCATAAGGGGCCCCTGGATACTGGGTGTTCCTAGTTTGAAATTAAATTATGTCTAACAAGTGAAACTTTACAAAAACTCAAACAAAAAACTATGGAGGGTGACAAAATATCGATGGTATGCAAGTTCCTTCACAGAACATGACCTAAAATGCTTTCTCTCCCTCTCCTCCTCAATATTTTTAAATGGAATTGGAGATGGTTCTTTTAACACATAAAAAAGACATTCAAATATGTTACAAAAGTGGGATGACTTCTGTCTCAGGGTCACATCTGTAATACATGGCAGTGCAGGCTATAGGGAGGGAAAGCAAAGAATTGTTTGTGGGGTTTGGGGCTTTCTTTAAGAATTATAGAGCTGGCAAGGAATCTATTTAACAAGACAACTTTGCTTTCTATCAAATTTGAAAAGCAAAGCCAAGGAACACTATTTCATTTGATTATAGACATCGGACAGCCAAATGATGACTTGAATGAAATAAAATCAGATTTTGTGGCCTGTACCTGCCATGGCTCCCATCTTTGCTCTGAATAATAACAAGGACAGACAGCTGCATATTGGAAATTAAGGACTGGATTTGAAAAATGAGCAAAGCACTTTCCCAGACACCACATATTAAGGACATGTTTAAGCTCTCTTTACTAAAATAAAACTTCAAAAAGAGCATAAAGCTTTGCTGATTTGTGAAAGGAACGAACGAACACTGCTCAGGTTTGCTATAGTGAAAACTTAGATGAGGAGATCTATGTCACACATTGCTGCAGATTTTTCTAGTAACAATGCCTTAAAATACCTCTTATATTTCCCTAAAACAAATACAAATGAGCGTGAGCAAGCTAGCTTTCTTTGAAAGAATAAAAAAATGAAAATGAAATAGATTACCACTTTGATTCCCCACATCAATACTCAGAATAACAAGGAGATTTGTGTGATGTTATTTTTATTTTTTTTTTCTTAAATATTGGGAGGAAAAGACACACTTGCTCTAACCAACGTAAATTCAAAAGCCAAGCTATGGTTCTTCCTTCTTGTGGCCATGGGACATAAATGAATGTAGGTTACCTTTTGGTTTTTATATTGCACTCTGTTCCATAAACTGCCAGTGAACATCCTTTGAGATAAAGTTAAATGGCACACATTGGATAAGCTTGGGTAATAACCTGTCAAAGTTCAATAAATAAATTAACTTCAATAAAGACAGGTCGAGGCACTTGGATTGAGAACATAGACATATCTATCTTCAGTTGAAAGCTAGCACTTAAATTTGGGACAGAGGTTCCTGATCAGAACAGCAGATAAAAAGCAGCAAATACAGAATACTCCCCTTTCGTTTGAACAATGCTACTTCTGTAGTTCATCTCCTTCTTTAGTTAAAGCCACACAGACAAGAAAATCACTCGTGATAAAGGTCTTGGCTGAAGTCAACAGCAACCGCCATTTTTTCATGGCCATTGTTTCAGCACCAGCCTCTATATGAAGAAGGGCAGGATGCTGATATTACCAAGCATGAGTCAGCCAAAAAAGGAGTTATTACAGCAATATGAGAAAATGGACTTATTTAAAGTAAGGGTATTTTTTTTATCCACACTGTTTGGTATTACTCATGAGGAACCTGAACAATCTATCCTCCAATCTTTTACATCAAGACCAAAATGTAGACATAGTAAAATATTTATGAAGCTATTTATAGTGCCTACTAACCCCATTCAGACTGAGGACAGTGAGGAACACATCTGGCCACTCCTCCTGCCAAAATTAGTTTTTCAGCTGGCAATTCTAAAAGGCCATGTCATTATATCAGTTAGTCAGCCGAGCTACAAAATCTATCAGGTTGTG
>VZTL01015044.1:3430-37279 GCA_013400535.1 Scopus umbretta
TATTATATTTACCACATTTTCAGACACAGGTAGGATACATAACTGCAGAATTACAAAGAGCCATGGCTGCTTCATGGTTAATTCACAAAAGCTTAAGAGAGATCACTTAATAATCTAAGCATGTGCTTATTTATCCATGCTAGGCTATATTCTCTGTTACACGTGTGCTGATTTTATATAGGGAGCATTTATTGCTCTATACATATGCTTATCTAATTGTACTGAATACACATGCTTTATTAAACTCATAAATGAGCACATTTATGGGTCTATGTGAAAGTAGAGCCCTTCATATTTTATTTATAAAGTGGGACAATAGAACTGCATTGACATAGAACATCCATTTAATTCAGAGGATTTAGGGTTGTCCCACAGATTTTGCTATTTTTTGCCAGAATCAAAGCTTTTGGGTTTTTTAATTAGATTTCCAGCCCATCTGCTTGTGAAGATAGCCTTGACAATATAAACTAAAGCACATTTGTCTTGCTGAGTCTGCAGCCCGTGAAAAGAAACAATGAGACTAGGAGAACAGTGAACTTGCACCCTCCATCTTATTGGGGTGTTAACTAAAAAGCCAATTCTGACTGCCTGAATACCAGAATTCTTAACTATTTCATTGCTGTTAATTTTGCCACCAAACCTGCAGATAAAATGCGTGTCAATACCCTGAATTATTCACATAAGCTCTTGCCCAATTTGACGACCATGCTGTACAATTCAGGCTATCAATTAGGACCAAGCAAGTACCTGGCCAAATATATATACACTCAGTTGTAGTCAAGGAGTTTGCTCCTTTTTTAATGTGTGGAGTAAAAGCATTGATCACAGCATAATCAGACAACTAGTATTAGAAGCCTATAGTGGAAAAGATTGCAAAACCGTAATTATTTTGGATTTGATGTAGAACCCACAGGAACACTAGCCTCATACATAATTTTAAGTGCTTTATGATACAAAACTAAGGAAAACAGATTAAAATCTCTGTTGCTATGACATGCTTTACAAACAGCGTAGAAAACATAGCTCAAATAGACTCAGACTTTTTTCCTACCGCTTGAAAATAATAAGAATACTGTACTGGTCTCTTATGAAATGACGCTATACCAATTCATAGTACTTCAATGCTAAACTCATCCACAAAACTAATGACCCTAAAAAGAAATTACTATTCCTGCATTTTCTGTAATTACTGATTCCAAACATGAGTAACTGTTTCAACTCTCTTTGATATAAGCTCTCCTGAATGTGTGTTTATGCCCATCGAGCGAGCTCATGCAGGTTGTTGATATCTGAAAATGAAGAGGTAAGATTGAGTCTCAATTTATGACAGTGGTTGCTGCCTGAATTATCACATTGTGGGGATGCTGCATGGATGCAGTCATATCCTGATATTGGGTTTTTGAAGGACAGCAATGTTCAGTAACCATGCTTCTTTAATCCTATGGTCTGTCTGATAAAAATATCTTCCTTCTGGTTCCTGTTTGTATGGTTGTGCCTCACAACATAAGGAGCTTGATTAAGCAATTAAGACGGTGCATGAAGCACATGTTTACACTTGCTGGATATGGATGGACTTACGCACACACTTGGCTGCTTTTCTGGAGGAGGATCACAGTACTTAAACAAGAATTAGTAAAAGGACATGGGAAGTAGAAGCCTGCAGGCCAGGCAGGCCTTTTACCGCTTCGGTTGACCTCTTGTATCAATTTCCAAGTTTATTTTAGTAAATTAACGTGTTAGCCTAAAAAAGTATTGATCTCCTCCTTTCATCTGTGACTAAGTGCAGATGTGAATGCATGTTTCCACCTTGATGATTTTCTGCTGATGCCCTTGGCAATTTACACAATGAATAAATATCTTTGTTGCGTCATAAGATGTAAGAGAGTTGTGGAAAAGTCCTAGGCTTGGTGAATGACTGCCTAGACAGATCCTCTCTAGTCTGTTATTCTGAGATACATTTCTTGCCTGATTCTGTTTGCAGAGCAGATATATATTTCCAGTACGTTCGGATTTTGTTGAAGTCAGCTGTAGCCTGAAGAATGAACAGATGAATCCTGTGATATTCACAGGAGGCACCTATTAAAGGTAAGAAGAACTAATGGTTTGATAAATCAATCCAGACCCACTTATGAAATTACCTTATATATTAATTTGTTTCCAAATAATTTAAAATCCACCAAAAAAAATCCCGTTACATCGTCTGGTGATAATGACTTCTTCACTCTTCTTTCTGCCCCATCTAACTAAAATAGTTTATGATTAGCTTTGCTAGAACTTGAACAATATTTGAATCTCTGTGATGCAAAACTTAAAGCGCCCTGTACATTACTTTTAGCATTGGAAGAACAAACTGACATTATAAGAATTCTGTCATAGCCTGCTGTACTGTCTTTCATCCTGAAGGAACTTAAAGAGCTTTGCCATAAGTAATCAGGTGTTAAATAAAACCGGGTCTAATATTATGCTTTAGATTATTTCATTCAGCAACAAAAGCAGAGGGAACTGCCTTTTTGTATTGGACTCAGACAAAGAACAAAATACACCCCAGAAGATCTTTGACAATTTCCTTTGAAAAGGAACTTAATTCTTGGCCAAGAAAACGAGAAACACAAGAAGAAAAGCAAGGACTTAAAAAGCTATGTGCCAAAAAATGTTCACAGGTGCAGAAATTAGACTTTTAACAGAATCCCTAATTACACATCTGACTTTTGGCATCTTTTCAAGGCAGTGTGAACACAGTTAAAGTTCTTTTGTGTATTTGTGTCCTCCCAGAAAAAAGGCAAAAATGTGTTTTTGTTTGTAAAAACAATTATAAGTCAATTACCTCTAAGTGGGCAAAATGAGCACAATATTGGCAAGATAGAATTCATCTTCTGGAAATACTGACTTGCCACCAATTTAAAAAACCCAGAAATGGAGATCAAGACAATTTTGCACTAGTACTGTATCCAATACATTTATGTGATTTATATTGCTCCACTTCCTGTATCTTATTCAAACATGTCTGCTTTAATTTTCCAAGTGCCACTGGGAAGGTATGAAATACATAATATATATTTTAACATGAGGACAATTAGCATCTTATTCACCAAGGCAAATATTTCTAAACCTAGTGTCAAAGTTAGAACATATGGATCCTCAAGTGGCCTCTTTCTCAAAGGTACTGAGTTGATTTTACCTAACAAAAATGTATGCCTTTTTCATATAATTAGTGGTGCCTAACAAGTCATCAGAAAAGTGCTGCCGAAGCTAATATACCACAGATGCAATTTAACAGTCCATAAAACTACAGAGATGAAGTGTTCTACAGAATTCATTCCTAAATGAAAACCCCAGGAAACCTTTTTAGCTGATCCTATTTTCCTGTCACCTACCATATACCATCTGACACCACAAAATCATTGGGGTGGCTGTTCTGGAAAATAAGGAGAAACTGAGATTTTCAGTAAGCACGGTAAGTGTGGAATGATATAGCAGTTGAGTTCTGCCTTGTGAACGGAGAAGAAAGAAACCCTAAAACACACGCACATATTGCTTGTGTATTTGATTCCTAGTCTAACAGTTCATTAATGAAGCAGAGCTTCCAGACATTCTTCCTATGGGTAAGATTGTCCGCTGCTTTCCTATGTACCTGCTTTTTAATTAGATTTTGGAATGGAGTCACAGCTCCTTCCCACAAATCTCCAGTGGGAAGCAAAATCTAAACTAATCTGTTATCCCAGAGATGTTTCCTTCTCCAGATACAGTTTCTGAACTAAATTACAAATGTTGTGGAAACAGAAGAATGGAGAAACAAGGGGACATAACCACAAAATTGGATGTGATTAATCAGTGTTGTAAGAGTTCAGTTCTGTCTTCAGAATGGAGGAAAAAAGATCTTAAAGGAAAAGACCATACTACCTGTTTGATTAATTCTTAGACTAACAGTTTATTAACAAGGCAGCATTTCCAGCCATTCTTCCTATGTGTAAGATCACCCATTAGTTTATCAGGCATCTGCTTTTTATTTAGACTGTGTTTTGGAATTACAGTTCTTCTGTAAATTCTTCTTCTAACCCTGGACTCGCTGCATAGCAAAATAGCACATTTGTAATGAGATGCTTTTATCAAGTGCATTTTCTAAGGTCAGGAGGGGGCATGGTACATGGCCAATTTCTTACGCAGTGCTCCCAAGACAGTATTGGGAAATGTGACTTTAAAGACCTTGCTTCCCAGAAATGAGAGGTCTAATCAGTGTGAACTATTAAAGGCACCTGTATTGCCACCTTATGCAGCATAACTATAATAAAAACACTTAGACTTTTCTATCTTCAAGATGTCAAAATATCAGCTAATTTGGTTTCCCAAACCTTTGTGAGGTGTCTCTTGTATTGACTGGTAAATTCAGGTTATACAGTTAAACCAAGGGAGAATAGAACTCAATGTTGAGTACAGAACTAAAATTCAGGAAGCTTTGACTGTGCGTCTTCCCTGATGTTCCAGAATGGCACCTACCTTAGTGCAAATGTGACCTAAATGTGTGGCCTAAATTAAACCTGAGGCTGCCATCTGATTACCATCTACAAAGGTCACAAAAGACACAAGCAGAGCTAATAATAAACATAGTCCTTAGTTGGTGGTCTAAGCGGATCTGCTAAGGCTACTGAAAAGGAAATGCAATTGTAGTCTCCAGTTAGGACTGACTCACAATAGAAAAACAATGGAAGGAAAAATTTGCATTGCTGCATTAGCAGAGGATTTTGGCCTCTAGTGTGGTCAACTGCTGAATCACAGAAGGCTGAGGTAGAAGAGACCTATTAAATCATCCTAGCCAGGGAAGTTGTTGGTACTTTGCCAAGAAAGAATAGGAATCAGTACGTAAGCCTACCTTTCTCGCAGCTAATCTTTCAATAGCATTAAATTAACATGCAAATAAAGAGGAGACTATTTTAGAGGTATAGTTTGCACTAATGTAATTTAAAGGATATTTGAAAGTATGGAATAAAAAAGTCTCCAACTGCTATTACTGATGGTATGCCTTTTCCATGGGACATACAAAGTGTAATTGCACAGTAGATGAAACATGTACAGGAAGCCCACTTGGAGTTCTCTAAGGGAAAAAACTTATTCCTAGTGGGACATAATGTTTACCCATGGAGCTGCTTAATACCATGCAACAGCACTTCAGAACAGCATTCATTCTTGACCTGAAACAGTGTTGATCGTCCCTCAGGATCACCAAAGCCATTTGCTATGCTTTCCAAAATGTTAACCTGCAGAGAAAATTTGAAATCACTCCCTGGAGTTCCAAAGTATTACAGCCCCATGTATGGGTACAATGTGTATTATAAAATGCGATAAAGTTCCTGCTAAGGATCCCACTCATCTCTATGTTAATACTGTGTTGGTATCCTTATTATTTGTATTCCTTAAATGGATACATTTAATAACTGCTTGGAGGCTGGACCCTGGTTTAGGACCAGGGGAGGAAGAAGGGTTGAATTTTACCAAGAAAAGGTTTTTAATGAGCAATTCTTTCAAACTAAATTTCAAAAAGTCATATTTATTTCATCCTCAATGACAACATCAATAGCAGAAGCATCTGGCTAGCCAGATGCTCAAATAAATAAACAATCAAACAACTCATCCTTCTAGTAAGAGACAAAGTGCTAATAACACTGCATAGATATTAGAGATTGTCAATTCTTCTTGTATTCGCATGGGAAACAGGGTGATGGAGGAGAGCTACATCATATGAACATCACATACACACTTAAGTAGTGCACAGGAAAGGCATATGAAAGCAGCCTGAATTCGGCTGGAGATGAACTGCTGTTGTTGCTACAATTTGCAGAGAGTGATGCAATTATTCTACAAATCCAATTCTCTACTAGAGTTTCTATTCAATGCCTTTAACCAAAAGGACCATTCAGCAAAGATGTCCCTTGTAAATATTGCATTGAGCCACCTACAGCAGGTTTCTACTTTCTCTTGTTTGCATTGTAGCGGAGTATGTGGAAGAGGTGCAGGATATTTCCCTGAATGCATTTGCAAGACAAGGGAAAGTTACTTTGGTGCTTTGACTTTTTGGTGAAGTACCACAAAGGAACTTTCTAAAATACTACATCACTGGAAAGTTCTCCAGAGACCAGGGTTTCTCTTTAAACTTAGACATAAAATAAATCCCTGTGTACACAGGCAGGGAGACCAAGTTTATTTTTTTTTAAAACCCAGGTCCTTAGTCAATGGTAGAATAGTACACTGTAGCACATCATTGCAGACCAGACAATATCTGCTGAGCCAAAAGCATGTTGGGGTTACACTTTTCTGCCTTTTCTTGAGGGGAAGGATTGATTCTAGAATTATTTTTCTTATCTGTTATTTTATTTTGTGTTAAGGTATTTCTATCTCTTTTTTCCCCCTTACTCTAAGTAGCCCAACAGCCTCACACCACACAGTTACAATTACATTTTGCTGCACACAGCGTTACAGGATCCACAGGGAATTCTGCAGCAGTGCCAGCATCCACAAGGAAAACATTAAATACCACAGACTGACTTGGTTAGGAGCACCTTGTGGAAAATCAGAAGAAACCATTGGTAGGATTTACAACTGCCTACCAAACTTGGATACCAATTCCCTTTGCAAACAGCAGGGAACTGAGCATCCCAACCTCTGAGACAAATTTTGCCAGCCCCAACCCATACTTTCCATGCTATAAGAGCATCAGCCTGCTCAATACCATATGTTACCATGAATTGGTCATTGTTCTATTTTTGTATGATCCAATTTTCTAATACCATAAACTATCATGCACTTTTATAAGCACAGGAACTGCTGAACCCTTGGTAGAGGTTTGCATGTTGATTCTCTAATGTTTAATAATAATTTTGCCTCTTGTGTGCTCTGGAGATATCCCCTGTACCTCCAGGCTCTAAGAAGGGGTGAGTTCAGACCACCTTACCCTCTCTATGGACACTAATTAGGTCTCTTTCCTTGACACGGCTGTCTATTCTCATTAAATTTGTAGGAATTTAATAGTCTTGAGAGTCTTGTCTGACAGATTTGGTTTAAAAAATGACTGACAGACAGCATGATTGTGTAAGATTTTATCATTTGGAGACAAAGCTAAAAATATACTCCTGAAAACACATCTTCAGTCCTACCCAAGCTGTGCACTGGGGAATACAGACTTTGGAGCAGCATCTACAACACCTCCATCCATCCAATGAGGAAAAGGACCAGGCAGTCTAGACTGAGACGACTCTGCTTCTGTCTCTCCCATTATTTGCTTCATATTGGCACACAGTAAAGGTATCTTCTAAACTCCCATAGAGAACGGATGAGCTTTCCTTTGACATGAAGATACCTTTGACATGAAGATACCTTTGACAATATTCCCATTACAAAGGAGACTGCAAAGCACAGCAGTTCTTTTCCTGCTTCTAATGACATCCATGAAGAGGGTAGCACAACACACTTCCAAATTATAATAATTTCTAAGAGTGAAAAGGATGTAGCACATACTGGAGTTACTGATGAGGAACACAAGTACCCATGCTGGAATGAGACAAAAAAACCCATTTTCCAGTCTCTGCAAAAACTGTAGGAAAGAGATCACTGAAAAGAAAAGTTGGGATTGGCTGAACCACTGCATATTCTGCTGACGGCTGCTGACAGCTTCAGGAGGGAACCGCATGTGGCTGGTGCCAGCTCTGCTGCCAGTGTGCTGCTCCCACAAAAGGTCTCTGTTTGCTAATTTTAGCTCTTCGGAATTACCGCTCACATTAGCGCAAACCTGCCTCCTCCACGGAAGTCTCCAGGTCACTGTGCCTGGACCTCTCCGAGTACTGCGGAGCCACAAATCTAAAGCATGCAACAGCTTTAAATCAGCACTAGCAAGGAAAAGACCAGAGAGGGCAGCAGGGTGAAGCGTGCTGCAGAGACTCACAAACCACTTGTCAGAGAGCCACTGAGGAAAAGAATGGAGAAAATGATGATCTGCATAAAATTTAAAGGGCTGCGGCACCCACCAGCTCCCTCACCAGTGAACGGGTGCGAGATACACCCTAGTTTACAAATTTCTGCCTTTTCTCCATCACCTCAGCTCCTGCTTCCAGGCAGCAAATGCCAGTACAATCAACATGCAAAAGCCATTTAGCAAGGAGGAACAATGCTGATCTAATTCCCAGATTGAGGGCTTGGACGGAGCTCAAAAAGCAGAGTGTGGCAGCACAGCTCTACGTGAGACAGCTCAGAGGATGGGATCAGGCCCCAGAACCCCACCAGGTGTCACTTGGTCATGGTGGCTCCTGCATCCTGGCAGTGGTGGTGCGCGTGGTGAGGGGGTTTGTTTTGTTGTTTGCTCCAGATTGGGAGAAATCTGAGCAGAATCCTTTCCAGCCTGAACCCCCTGTTGGAAATGCAGTCAGACGCTACCTAAAACACAAATACAGTGACATGGGGAGCGGCTGCACAGGGCAGGCACCCATCCTGTGTGCAAGAGCCAGAGACCAGCATCCCCCAGCCTGTGCCAGGGAGCTGGAGCAGCGTCTGAGGCTCCCCCAAGAAGACAGCTGGTATTTTCTCAGTGCCTTAGCAAAGCTCAGACCCCTGTTCGATCAACCCCTCAGGACACCTTGAGGATGCTCAGAGGATGCCGCTGTGTGGGGTCACCATCCTTACAGAAAATTGCTGTTCCCAGGTCAGCCCCTCTTGGCCATGCCTTTGGTGGGAAGTGCTGCCACAGGCATCTCTACCTCTGCTCAGGGGGGCTTAGGAGCCCTCCAGTCCCTCCTCTCTCAGTGAGAAAGAGAGAAGCCAGGTGTGGTGATGCTGTGAAGCTATGGCTCGGCAGTAGCAGTCTATTGGCTGTTTTCTGTGCAGTGGACCTGGAAAGATGGGGGCTGCGGAGAAGGAGTCCACTTGTTGCCGTCCTTCTGGCTGCTTTGTACTTGCAGGCTGAATGCACTGCCTGTGGTGAGAGAAACAGCGTGCAGCTGGGAGGGTAGAGCTGGAGCAAAAAAGGCCAGACCAGTAAAACCAAAACTGAACTGGGAAGTGACACTTGCTTTGCTGCCTGGGAAGAGCACAAAGTAAAACAGTGACCTTTTATTTCATCAGATGTGTCCCCTCGTTGAGCCCTATCCACTGACTCCACTGAAGAAGGCAAGACTGAGCTCTCACTGGACTGGAAAAGCAGCATAGTGTCAGGAAAAGACTTTCTCTTCTCTTCCAGACCTGTGCATTTTCTTTGTGCATTAAACTTGGCCTGGAGGGCTACCTCCACAATCCTAAATCTTCAAATGAGAAACGCACCGGAGAGTCTTTATGTTGGAGACATTAGATGAACCAGAAAGAACCCAATACAACTTTGAAATCTCAGCATGAGTCTGCATGGTTGGCAGTAAGAAAAAACTGGACCCCTTCCTGTACCCTGTAAAAAAGAACAATTGCCTTGGAAATAATTCAGACACAATAAATGAGGGATTCCTTCATATTAACTGGTTTCAATTGCAGATTTATAGTCTAAAATTAAGCAGATGTTGAGCGTTGAATAGAATGCTTAAAAACACAATGACAAGTTTAAATCCTAGTTTCTCTGCATGTGGCAATCAGTAATTTCAATTATTTATTGGAATACAATTAATACATAATAAAATGGAGCAAGCCACTACTTAAGAATATAGAAATATTGAAGAAGTTAGTATGAAAAAAAAGAGTAACAGATTTTCAGGTCTTCCAAAATGGTGCAGATATTTTTGGATACAAGATAGACAACTTACAAAGGGATTTTCTATGTCCTTTAAAGAATTTGTTTCAAATAAGGAATTCAGTCCTGAAATAACATCAACCTTTATTTATCAGAGTCCCCAAACTCATGTTCTGAAACAAGACAACCAAATCCCCTTGAGTTTGTCTCAATATTAACTTTATGTTACTCTCATTTGCCTCTATTTCACACTACAGAGACGAGAGATACTTCTGCTAGACCAAATTGAAGCTATTGATGATCGCTGATAGAAATGATATGCAGAGCCCAGCTTATCCTGCTTTTTATTAATCTTTAGAAGAATAAGGTTACCTGAGCTGTGCAATTCACAGTACATTAACTACAAAGCTCTGTATCATGCTATTTGTGTTGTTTGTCACAAAACCAGTCTGAAAATGCTTGCACTGTTATCCAGCTGGAAGGCAGAGCAGGGCTCAGCAGCTAACCAAGCTGAACCAGTCTGAGAGTGCTCTCAGCTCCCACAGAGGGCAGAGGGATAGAGGACATTTGCTTTAGGTCCAGAGCTGTGCAAGATCAGTCCTTACACGATCCAGGAAGTCAGCAACAGGCAATGCAAGCAGGAAGTAATTTGGAAACTGATACGGAAAGTCCCCAGTGACCTTAGGTTTGGACTAATTTAAAAAAAAAAAAAATCCAGGGACTAAAAATAAACAAACATAGGAAATGAAAATCTTGTACCTGTTCAAAAAACTCCTCAGATTTATACAAAACAGTGCCATGACAGCTGGAGAGGCTGTTGTTTTCACCCCTCTGCTGCAAGACAGGAAGGACAATACCTGGATCATTCCTGATACGCCTTCTAACAGGGCCTCCAAGATGGAGATGTTACAGAAACCTGCTTCATTTCTTCAATCCGTGATTTTAATCCATTTCTTTTTGTCCCATTTGCCATATGCACTGAGACCAAATCATTTCCGTTAGCTCAGCCTTGCATACTGGATTGTAATCATATAACGTTTATTTTCCCTCTCTTTAACCTAAGCATCCCCAAAACCTTCAACCTTTTCTCATAACTCCTGCTCCCCGGGCTCTGACAGCTCTCGTTGCTCCCTCTAAACTTGTAAGGAAGTCCACATTTTCTAGCAGCTTCTGGCAAACAGGGGAATTTGCCGGGCTGGCAGCTGTAGACACTTACTGCAGAATTTCAACATCAGTTATAGCCACTGTCCAATTACCTAAGAATAAAATGTCTCAGCAGGTCATTACCACAGCTGGATGGAAATCAGAGATGCTCTTTTGAAGAGCTGATCTCCCACAAGAGGTGAACAGGTAACTTGGTCCTGAGGTGGTCAGTAAAGGGACACAGGAAGCAGAATATGTTGATGTGGTCAGAAGCCTTTTAACAGGACAAGGTGAGACCACCAACTATTCCCCACAGAAGTCCCCTGATTCCTAACAGAAGGTGATAACAACATCACATACCAATACCATGTACAATGGAGGCTGGATCTGAACTGGCTATCGAGTGGCAAAAGGCTCTGAAATTCACTAGCATTCATGTCAATTATATACTCCTAATAAGCTTCTTTCTCCAAAATGCACTTACAATGTAAAAAAAAAAAAATAAAAATCAAATTATATCTGAAGAAAATATTAAACCTCTATTAGCCTCATTAGCTTCACTTCATTTTTTTACTGTGGTATTTTGATACAAGTGTATGGTGGAATAATTATCTTATAGATGGCAACAGATATTTAGTTACTGAAATTAGTATGAAGTCCCTGGTGTTATTTTTAAAATACATGCTTATTTTTCTAGATCTACAATAGCTTCGAGAAAAAAAAAAAAAAAATCCTCAAAAGCTTCTTTTGTGCTAGGATCATGTGATAGAAAGTAGAGCTCTAGGGTTTAATTCCTATCAATTAACAAAATGAGTTTCACACTACTCCTGGCCAGAGGAGCTAATATACACAGTACCACAGGTCATCAGAGAAGAGCTTAAAATAAATCCAAGAGTGGGTGAGTATTGCTATATTTTGCCATCCTCTGTATTGTTCTTCTAATTTTATAAAGCCCCAATCACTGAAATAATTATTAGAGACACTTAAGTTGTTTTACTGATCCTAGCACCTTTCACAGAACTCGTGCAGCTCTGAGGAGCTGTTCAAACACACAGGGCACAGGGCTGTCCCTTGGAAACATTCTGCTGCTGTTATGAGCCCTGGATGTCCCCCAGAAGAGGGAAATTTTTGAGCAGGTTTTTAAACAGAGGACAAATAAAAAGTAGATGTCTTTAAAAATACAGGCCTCCGAGGCATCTTGGGTTTCCCCCTCTGCAGTGAGCACAGAAGACTGCTTATCTTGGCTCCAAAACAGATTGATGTTTTCAGCTGGAAGATTCACCATAGCTGACAGAGAACATTTCCTTCATCATATTGCTTCACCGTGCGAGGAGATAACTCAGGCTAATAATATTCCGTCTCCTTTTTATCCTCCTATAGCCTACGCATAACTTAATTCTTAATTCCAAAGGGCTCGAAGAAGAGATCAGCCTGGTGCTAGTTTCATTTACACACATATAAATCAAAACTCTGTCTACCAGAATAGGTGGCACTGCACTGGTGTTAAAAAATAAAATCTCGACGAGGCCAGAAAATTCCCCCTCAGCTCCCCTGATCATAAACACCATGTTATCCTAGATTCAGTCATGCCCTCCAAATTTCTAAACATCGCATCCCGTTTAAATTTGCATGTAAATAGGAGCTATCGTGATTCACAAGAAATACAACTTCGCCTCTCCAGAAAGCATTAGTGCAAGCATAAAACGAGCAGAAAATGGCAGAGTGGTAGAAACCTGGCATCCATGGCAATTATCTTTACTTCTAATGAATAGCATCTTTGCTTCTTAATAAGTAATTATAGTGGAACTGTGTGGAGAAAAGGACCTTGTGATATGCCTGAAAGAGCGAGTGTGTAGCACCAAACCAGGACCACATTCGTCCACAGTGTCAGACACCCACTTGCAACCTCCTCCTAGTACCCCAGACTGCAGGATCAGGCTTTTGAATCTTCCAGGACCCCTGAGTCACCCCAGGTACTATGGGCTGCAAGGTTACCATTTCGGGGTATGAACAAACCGCATTGCTAGATCTAAAGCCTTAACCCCCGAGCAGTAATCCTCAGCCACACATGAAACGCCACTGACTGCAGGCACCTGCCTGCCCGTGCCTCACAACTGCATGAAAGCACTCACTATTCTGCTCTAACTCAAACACACATCGCTGCTTTCAGAAAACCCACATTATTATTCTGGTTTTCAAGAAGGACTTGCAGAAAGATGAATCAGAAACTTTGAAAACTGCTAGCAAGACTCTGGTTTCACTTACCCTAATCTATCATCATATTTCATCACCAATCTCCTGCCCACTCAAAGCTCCCAGCAATGTGCCACCTCTGCCCCCTCCATTAAGGTATAAAAGAAGGGTTAAGTGACAGATTGTGGATAGCAATCTGTTTCACACAGAAACCATTGCACCAGGTATAAAGAAAGAATTATTATACTGGTGTCAATATGATAAATTACAGTTTTTTTTTCTTAAAGAAGAATTTTTAGTTTTTCAACTAGCACAGAAAACTCTCCCCTTTCAGCACTCCGAATATCAGAGCAGTTTCTCCTGACATCCTGTTCAGAGTATCTGCTAATGAAACTGTTTATTTTGGTGGATGGCTGATACAGTTACTCATTACAGCACTCATCTTGGAATAAATATGAAGTGGGAGCCAGTGATATGAATTCAAACTGTTCCTTCCCATATATTTGTTTCCAAAAAGTAAGTAAGTTTGAAAGCTCTGCTGTTTGCCCTTGTTAAAGTGAACAAAATGTTTAAGGAAAATGAGTTTTCAGGGTTTTCTCACACCACACAGGTTACAAAATCCCACGTGCCAAACCCAAAAGTTTGTGGTCATGTTTCCCTCCTACAGCAGTGAGTTCACAGCTGCAGCACCACGCAAAACAGGACTAGAAGGAACCTAAAGAAGTCACCTCCTGATTAATCATCCCCTCTCCCTAACATCTATACCTGTGCCAGACGTTTGCCTATAGAGTTATGGAGGAATTTATTAAGAAATTAGATCACTTATTATAGTGCTAATGGGAAGCTATAAGAAATCTTTTCCTCATGTTCAGCCTAAGCTTCCCTTGTTTCGGTGCAACACTTTCGTTTCTTGTCGTAGCCCTACAAACCCTTTCCTTCTGCAGCATCACAACATGCTTTCAAAGACCCTTCTCACTCTCTTCTGTTCTCTAGGCTGAGCAACCTTTTAATCTTTCCTCGACAGGATACTTTTTCTAGACCTCTGATCACTCTCTTGCTGCTTTCTTCTCCATACCTCTCAATGTGTAATATCCCAAACAGGAGACAGCACTCTGGTTAATGTCTCCACAGAACCAATTTGCAAGGATCCTTGGGAAACTGGTGAAAGTACTTCATGAATAGCCAGTCCCTCACTACTGGGCACATTTTCATGATGGAGGTTGTACCACAGGGGAAGGAATGTTCTCTGGTATAACTAGAGAGATGTCCTTCAAAGGCTTCAAACATCAGGGCAGAACAAGGCTTTGCAGGGGGGACCAGGAGTGGGAATGCTTTTTTAGTATTTCTACAGAGACAAGCAGCTGGGTCTTGTGTTAGGTCCTTCAGCATGGTCCTCTGTCTCCCAGCTTCTGCATCGTCAGAGAAAAATCATTGCTGGACTGATTCAGAGTGAGGCAACCAAAAACAGCATCAAAGATTCAGCTAATTGATTTAGTTGTGCGAGAGTGGGGAACAGAAGGGATGTATCTTGCTATTACTGCCACCTCCATGGAGGACTGCCAAACCCCAGGACACGTGCTCCCAGGGAGTGACCTACTGCTCTCCCAGCCCCACAGCATGTGCATAATCTCTCTCACAACATGGTTGAAAATAGAGCTGGCTAAAGCAAAAAAAGGGGCAGGGATGGGGAGAAAAGCAAACCAATTCAGCTTATTAGTAAAACCTCAATGAGCAAAAGTCCAACACAGCAAAAAATGTACCACCAGAGGACTTGTGAGGTCCATGAAATGAGCACTGGCAGATCTGGCACACATGGCTACATTTGCCCCTTACTTTCCACAGCAGAGTGATAAGTCTCCAAACAGCCCTCAACTCTTCCATTCCTAACGCGGGACCTTTGTTCTCTGCACATCACATGTTCAAGGAACTGAGTGCATTTCTGAGACCCTTACCTCTTGACTTCCAGATACAACCAACCCCTCTGCCCTTCAGGTGTTAACTTCACACTCCTTGCAAAAATATGAGTACTGTTTAACAGTACCCTGGGTTTAAAAAAGAAGGAGCTCCTGGGTTGCACAGGGTGTGATACTGCAACCCTGAACACCCCTTCTCAACCCCCCACTTGCCCTGGGATAACCTTCACCTCAATAACTGGTGCAATGGTTATTGGGTAAGGATATTTGGCAAGCTTGAAAATAGGGAAAGGAAGCTGGATGAGGGCGTACATAGTCTCATACTCTCAGAGGCATTAAACATTGGCTCAGAAATACCTACCTGGGCACGGAGCCCTACAAACTGTCTCCCAAAGTTTGCAAAGATAAATGTGCACTGTTAACAGACCTTTCCTCCAGAGTCCCTGGGAAAGTGATGGGGACCTGCATGTTGGAGGAGACACATGTGGACTAATGCAGGGAAAGGTGCTGGTCTACCTGTAGAACAATTTGAAATGCCTTTCTTTGAAAGCTTCCCCCTTAGCCCACCCATGTTCCTTCCCGAGCCTGGACAAAGCTCTGGGAGGTGCTGGAGCAGGAAGATCTGCCTCCTCGCATGGGGCAAGCTCTCCTCCCCAGTAATTCCAGTCCCCTACCTCAGCTCTCCTAAACCTCCCACAAGGTATTAAAAAGCAACAGCAGACAGCAGGCTCTCTCCAGCTTTCTATATTTAACTCCAGACCTCCAAGCACTCCCCTTCCTTTCCACTCCTCTAGAAGAGCTACACAGAAACATGGGGAACAAGAACTGCTCCTCATTGCTGTCGTGAGCCCAAAGCCAGCATTTGCTTGCACTGCCTCCACTTTGGGGCTCCTGCCTTGCTGCATGTGTGATAAAAACCATCAGAGCATACACAGGAGGAGGAAGGGAACACTTTTGTTTCTCTGTCCCAAGAACTGAAGGTACTTATGTTCATACTTGGAAATCAGCAATTGCCAAGAACAAGTGCCTCACCCACCCATCCACCCTAAGCTTTGAAGTGTTTTCTTTCTAGTTTTACCTTGGCACGCTGGCCAAATAAGTCACAAGTTTCCGAAGGTCTTCCTGCCTTATTCTGTCGTGATTGCTGCGGGCTGGGAAGGTCAAGACAGGACCACCTCGTTTATCACGGCCACCTGTGGAAAATAAAGGATTGTTAGAAATCAGGCAGGAAGCACATGTCAAAAAAAACCTATGTGCACTGAATTGATAAACATAAATTGCAGCACACTCAAGAGCCTGTGCACGCTTTGTAGCTTTCAGGCTTGCCTGAGGAAGACATGCTTGCATTTGCTCTAGCTCCAAACAGGGGAAATAAAAAAAAACAAACCCTGAACAAATGACAACAACAACAAAAAACCCAAGCCCAAGATACAAGGAAAGTTGTGTGCTACTAGCATTTCTTCTGATTCACCTAATCCCATCAAATCTAATATAACTGCCAATCCAAGCAGGCAATGCTAATGAAATCCTACTGTGGGGATAGTTTTAAACTGGTCAACACCAAGAAAGTGAAAGTATTTTCCACTGTTACTCAGTGTGTTGTATCGTTCACTGCCAGATAGTTTACAACGTCCTGCCAGTTAGAAGCGATGTTTCCCAGTAATGTTTATGCAGTAAGACGTTTTAATCTATCTGGTAATTCATTAGAAATTGAAATTTTGATTAGAAGTTCATGCCTCAAATGCTTTCTATTTAGAGAGTGTCGCTGGCAACTGAAATGATTTTTTGGTTTGTTTTTTCCCCTGTAGCTTTCCTGTCTTAAAATCCACTCCTTTTAAACTGCCAGTGTCTGGCACTTCATCTTTTACAGCAATTGTCAAAAGGCTTAGCCATAAAGGAATGGCTTTACCCTGAATTATACAATCACAAATATAGGGGTGAATACGATCTATTCTACAACACCTTATTTTATTCTCTGCTGTGAATAAAGTTTAATAAGCTTGAAACCAAAATCTAGTGCCTCACTCAATGTTTAGTTCTTTCTTCACATATTATCACAGGATTTTTTTCAGAAATTGTGTTGTTAGATACATGTTTGCATTGTTATCTGGGAAAAAAAAAGTCATAGCAAAGCTACAGCTCAAAAAACTGGCACAGAACTGCAAGGACCTTGCAAATAAGCTGTAAAAATGCAGATGAGTTCACACTTTTCAATGGGAAGTATAATCCCTTTAACAGAAATATCAATTCTGAGAAAGGAAAATCATGTTACCTGGCCAACAAGAATAAAAAGCTACGCAACATCTCCAGCACTGATCCGTGCTGTGTTCTCTCAGGCAGAACACAGGACACCTGCACTCTGTGGGGCCATGACTTCTTATGGAGTCCTAAACACTCTAATTCAGTAGGAAGAGTCCTGAGGGGCTGTGCTGTAGGAGTAGGATCAGCATGAGAGCACATGTGCACTTGGAAAAACAGTATCCTGGATCACCACAGGACAAAGAATTGCTCTGGGCAGAATTTAGATGAGGAATCAAGGAGGGGCCTCATATGGCAGGAGTTCCTGCAGGTGGACAAACCAGAAACCAAACCGATGGGATACACGCATATACCCCCAAGACACAGGTTTTCCAGCTGGCCCTGCTTACAGAACAGAGAGGTCACTTGTAGATCCAGCTCCCATCTGACAACCCACCTCCTGTCCATTTTATTCTGAAACCATCCATTCAGTTGATGCCACGATAGGTACAAGCTCACCTTCTAGCACAAAGTGTCTCTCTACATGACCAGAGTCACACAGAAGCAGCTAAAATTAGCAATATTGTTACTATATTTTTTAATATTAGTTTTAAAATTGCTAAGTCCTGTCTTAAAGAGTTTTCTATAGCACTGCAGACTGTACAAGTCAAAGTCTGTCAGATAAACAGAGATGCCAGTGTTACCCTGTGTTACAGTTTGCCAGCATTGAAATACCCATAGTTTTCAATGGATGCTATATACCTGAAGGGCTATACCATGCAACCCTCCATTGGAGCCAGGTCACATCTGATTTGTCCAGGGGTACAAACGGAGAGGCAAATAAGAGATGCCATCTTCATTTTGAGCCCTCATGCAGCCAGGGGTACATATAGAGTACAAAAACTCTCCTGCCTAACCACGCAAATTTCTGTGCCTGATGGTTGCCTTTGGCTTCACACCGTGAAGGTGAGGAAGGTCTGTGGGAGTTCGGTGTCACCTTGGCTGATCCATGCCTCTGCCACATAGCATAAGAATGGGGGTGTAATGTAACAAGGATTCAATTTACAAGGAAATAAGCTCATTTTTATTTTCAGACCTATACACGTATATATGTATAAAAAATTTCCTCATTTTAAGCACATTCTCCTTTTGCTGAGAATATTTCACACACCGTAACAATGCCAAAACCATTATATCACGCATGATGTGTCCAACAGAAAAGCAAGCCAGCCTATAGAATGGCAAACCAGTGTAGTAACTAAAGCTGGGGGAAATATTTTTTCAACACAGGAAGCTTTTCAAGGTTTTGAAAAATTTCCCATCATATCAAGATGTAACCAAGGCTTTCAAAAGCTTCCAGATATTCACTGAAGCAGAGACCTGAACTTGAATTGCATCCCAGAAGAACATGCTACCCAGTACTCAGGCAGGCTCCCTCTCCTTCTCCATTCCCAATTATTTAAATATTTCTACGAAGTGGAAAAGCACTAAGAAAGGAGATCAGGAGATATCCAAGTCCATAGTTATAATCCTCTCCCAGGATATGAAACACCCAGAAAGGGCCATGAGCTTCCCACAGCCCAGCAGTTCTGACGGCTCCCATTCACCTCAGCTTTTAAAACAAAAATTGTGTTTCTGGCCAGGGACCCATTTCCCACCTACAGTTCCACCAAAGTGAACTCGGGGGGGGGGAGGGAGGCGGGGGGAATCTATATTCTGAATCTATATTCTAAATCAGTACATTTTTGACCCTTTTATTAACAGTAACACAAGGATTTCAGCTACAGAAGAGGAAACAGGGTCCAGAACATTCCTGTCCTGTCTTTGCTTCAGGATAAAAATTGTCCCTCAACAGTTCATCTAAACTCTCCTCAGGGAAGCAGGATAAATAAGGCTCTAGCGCAGAGCCAGAAGTTACCAGGACAGACCAGAGAAAATGGGTTAGTTCTTGTTGGAGGAGGAAGGTTACATGATGACCCAGTTTGAGGTTTCTGGATAATGGAAGGATAAATAAGTGCCTCGACCAATTCCTTCTAGTCCCATGGCACGGAAGAACAAGGAGACATGGGACAAATCTCAAGAAATGTGAGGTTTAGAAACAAACATTTCTAATTTGTGATGAAAGTACTGCTCTACACTTTGAGAAATAGGGTGAAATTATTATTACAAGTGCATCGTACATATTAAAATCCTTCACTTATTCCCAAATTATTCATAAGCAATCCCTAATTTTTATGAATGCCTGCATAATTTACAATTTTATGAAGAGCCTGTATGAAGAAACACCAGGTTTCTTCCAGAACAAATCGCGATATGTTTAATTCACCATAAGACTTGCAAAGTTCAGTAACTGTGGTTTACTCTTTTAAATACTAATAATATGTAGCTTTTCCATTGCACTTTATAACAACAAATCTCGGCTTTTCTAGGCAGACAAAATACCACCACCAAACTTTAGACACCTAACATGCCTATATTAGGTCCCTCATCTCCTCTAATGGAGCCTCCAGACAGGTAGCAACAGCCACTAAAAGAGAAGAAAATCTTTTGGCATTGGCTGTACAGTGAGTCTATACCTTTCCTCTTCTTTATTATTATCTCTTTTTTTACTGAGGGGAATAGTGAGGTACAGAGAGGGGCAGAAATTCAGCTCAGATCCCACAGCAAGTCACTTGAAGAGCCAGGAGCAGAAATGATGTTTTCTGACTCTTAGTCCACTATGTTAGAGCTTCATAGTGCTTAGGCTAAAAGTCAGCAACTAAAAACATTGTAGAAACTCTGTCTCTGCTTGTTAGTAATCCACCCAAGGAGGCTAATTTTGCCCCAAGTCAGCCACACTCTCAACACCAATTTTACATGCAGTCTCTTCAGAGAACTACCCAGCATATTGTTTCAAATGAAAATAAAAAATGGAAGGAAGTAAAGAGTCTCAATTGCTCTAATCAATATGTCCCATCTCCTGCCTCCCACTGGGCTACAGACATGGGATGCAATAATCAAACATGTCATTAAGTTTGCTAATTACAGTTATTAAATGCTAAAACAAACAGCTGATAATTTCTAATTGTTTTTCAAGGTGGGTTTTCATGGGCTTTGCTCTGATTTAGAGAGGCAAACAGATGGTCTAGTTATTAGTGCTCTGGAAAAAGGAGTCAGGAAAACACATGTTCTTCAGGGCACAAAGTACCCTGAGAACAAATATTTAGCCATATATGTCTTGCATTCCTCCTACAAAATCCTTTGTTGATGGCCTTGCCTGTCAGTGGCTTGCTTGCCAATCCTTCCCATCTTCCTTTCTTCCAGTCTGTACAGAAACC
This sequence comes from Scopus umbretta, assembly GCA_013400535.1. Lineage (NCBI taxonomy): Eukaryota > Metazoa > Chordata > Aves > Pelecaniformes > Scopidae > Scopus > Scopus umbretta. The sequence goes on from VZTL01015044.1 coordinate 23,926, forward strand.
ATTGCTAAATTCAGCATTTGTTCCCAGAAGTAGGATTACATCATTTTTCCTCCACAAATCATACAGGGGATATTGCAGTCATGGCATAAGGCATCATGATGCATACCACATTAAAAGAAAACATTAAAGAAACCTCAAAAAACCTGTATGGCAGCATGTAGCACAGTGAGTGACCTTCTGATGACCACTTTTCTGGTCAAGCCTGCAACCAAGAGGAAAGGGACTCTAGCCTCAAGATGTCTGTCCTGGCAGCTGCTTGAACTGACATTTTGATCCTCTCAGTGGTGGGCCCAAATGTTCCTGCCTATGGTGGTTCCAACTTCCCACAGGTAAGTCAAGATGTTGGCCAACCCACAGTGTTATTAATGTGAACTCTGTCTACAGGCCTTCCCCATTTCAACTCCTGAGGCACATCCATCCCTGATAATACACAAAAAGCTGAAACTCCAGCTTTGTGTAACCCTGTTTAGGACAGAAAATTATCAGTTTCATTTAATACAGACTTCTTGTGTACAACAGATAATGATTTTATCAAGCTCTATTTTCAAGCTGCATCTCTCCAGTTCTATCAGCCATTCTACCATGATACTTACCTGCTTGCATTTATCTATATTTAAGGCATTCAAGCCCTCTGCTTCCTTTTGCATTCTCTCTATACGTGCAAATTCACAAGGATTAACCATAGACACAGACAAATGTCCACACACGTAAAGGCTCTTGAGTACCTTGTCTAAGGTCCTGCAACATACCAGCAATTGAGACAGCAGTAGCACACACTGTCTCTGGCCTCCATTCAGATGTCTACTGCAGTTCAAATGAATACGCTGCTTCATCTGACCCCTGCAGATCATAAGCTGATCAATCTTGATGTTGCAGACTCTGCTGAGACCATAAGTGAGTTTCCAGATGGGCTGAAATACTCCTCAAAAGGTATTTCAGTCCAAAATATGGTGAAAAAATTAATGATGATGAAGAGAACTAGGAAACAGAACGAGCTCAGCTGATGTCAGACACCTTGATAAAATGACAAACAATATACTCTGGATTTCTAAATCTAATTGACAGACTTCCTAGGAAAACAAAGTATCAAGGAATTTGTATCCAGAGTCTTTAAATAATATTACTTTCCCTGCCATAACTGAGCTCTGTGAGAGTCTGCTTGCCGCCAGACCTCCTGTGAACAGACCTCCATACTAAAACTCCTCCAGCTTCAAGATGGACTAATTTGTTTTAAGAGTCATATATAGGATTATCTGTATGAACACCCTCAATTTCAGTTGGTGTCAAAGCAGGTGATTCTAGTGCAACCGCGATGTATATTTAAGCTCCCACAACAAGCCCACCTGCAAATTAACACAGCTGCAATGCAGTCACCAGGGCCTGATTTTCCAGTGTGTTGCTATTTGCAGCATCCTATATCCCAGAATCAATTGTCTGAATCACATCCTAATGACCAACATTTGTAACATTACATTTAGGGTTAATGACTCCAAAACCAAGGCTGTATGTTCCCACCAGAAGATCCCTTGGCAGAGCAGAGCTGAACAGCTCAGGGGCTGTAGATGGGATGCTCAGTGCAGCCACTGGAGGATCCCATTTCCCATCAGGTAGATTTGTTCTGCAATCACCCAGAGCCACTACATGGATTTGAAGAGACCACCTATTGTAGCTTGTAATACACCTTTGCTGATTTTTGCAAGCATTTTGGGGTACTACTTTAATTTTAAATGTTTACTTGCCAACAAACCACTGGGAAAATTATCTCATTTCCCATGGTGGAAGTTATTGCCCCAGCAAAGCAAAACTAAGGACAAGTGAGACTCATTAAATCAAAGGAAGAGCTGCTTTGTGCAGAAGGTAAAACTTCCAGAGTGAGTCCAGAGGAGCCCATTTCTTCCTCTGGAAGAAGCTGGTTTGCTGTGAGGTATCAAGGGAGCACCAGTACCCTCCTCTTCAATGCTGACCCTTACTCACACCTGTGCAAACTTCGCTGCTTTTTGCCCCAGCTGCAAATTAGTTTTTTTGATCTCCCTTCCTCTATCACAGATGTATGGGAATAGCTGTATATATTTAAAGAACAACAGAGAAACTGAACAAAATAAACCCCAAATCGTCTAAAAGAAAACACCCCACTCACACCCTCTTGCCCCTGGAGAAGGAAAGGGAACAAAACAGCACATGGCAATGCCAGTCACGCTGCTGATGGTGGTACTGACAGGCGCTCCAAACTCATACCACTGGGCAAAACATTAGAAGCTATACAGAATACGGAGAAACAAAAAGAGGCCATATTCATCCTGATCACACATTGTTTGTCTTCCTCATTTGAGATAAGCACAGAGAAACAGCACTGGCAAAGTTTCTGATGTTCATCAGCAAAGTGAAGTATGTGATAAACTGATTTAATATAACTGGCTGCTCAGGTTTGCCATATCCCCATCAAGTAAGACCTTGACAGCTACAGCCAAGTAAAAGATCATGCAAATTAATACAAGTTCAGGGGTGAGTTCAAGCTATTGGACTTACATAATTACTATTAGGAAGTCTTTTTCCCCTCTGGTTTTAAGAAGAAATTCAGCCGAGAGCTGGAAAACACGGGCAGATGAAAATGTTTCTGAAATTGCACATTACAGCAAAGTATTTCCATTTCAAATAGCCCATATTTTTCCACAAAAAAAAAAAAAAGTATTAAAAAAAAAAAAATCACTGCTAATACAGAGAGGATGTCCAGTTGTGAATTTCAGTGCTTCTTGTCAGTTAAAATTGATTCCTTAGGAAAAAAAAAAAACAACAAACCAAAAAAAACTATGAACCAAAGTGCTTTCACAGAAACAAGGAATTTTTCAGAGGTGACAAGTCTCATTAGTGGGGCAGAAGAGCACACCTTACTGCAAAATGACCGGAAGAGTTGGTTGTTTTCGTATTAATTATCTCAGGTGCTAAAGTCACATCCCTGGGTCCTTATATTGATTTATAAGCTCCCAGCCTTGATTTCTGTATAAGGACAACTCTCAACTGCCTGCGTAAATGAAGACAAGACCTTTGCTGAGATACATATGGAGCTCACTGTGTCTTTAAGGTTGAGAAAATCCTGTGAGCTGGAACAGGATGGGATGTATACAGACTTTCTTGCTTCACAGGCTCAGTTCCTTCCTCTTATTGTTATTTTGAAAGTCCCTATCATCAATTGGGAAGCTATACCTATATGACAGGATCCAGGGACCAGGAGGTGGTCAGAGTCCAGCGCATTTGGATGACACCCAATCAATGACTTGTGATCCCACAAGTTCTTGCAAGTCTTTTTGGATAGAAATTTTGATTGGGTTGAATTTTTGCCCAGTTTTGTAAGGCACTTGAACCTTTCTGCCTCTCCGCAAGGCAGCACAGGTTGCATCACTACTCTCACACATGCTAATTAAGGAAGTACATAAAGAAGAAATCTCTGTGCTCTAAGGAGATATTGGTAGATGTTGGCAAGCTGCTGGTGTCCAAGCACCAGGACAAAAGTGCTGGCACCAGCTAGACATTCTCCACAGAAATTGGTTAATTTAGTCCATAGCTACAGTTAAAACATATGGAAAGAAATATGGCAACTGATTCTGCACACTACATTTACAGCCTGTAATGAAATTGGAAATCCCAGGAAACATTTTGATTTCTGCTTTCACCTTAGAGTCCCGATGAGGGTATCTAAACAGCCCTTATAGGTAAAGGCTCTTCTTTATTCTCAAAAATGACCTAACACTCTTGAAAAAAAAAAGGGATAAGAACAAACAACAACAAAAAAACCCAGCAGGCTCAGACCTCATCAAAGAACCTGGAAACTTTACAGTCTAAACTTCCTCATTTTCTTCTTCAAAGAAAAATCTGCATCAATGCAGCAGCAAATTCTAGATGCAAGCATGATGGCACAAAACCACTAGGGAAATTCAATAGTCAAGTAATGCTATGTTTTTCTAATAGCATATTTCCTCTTTTTGGAATTTCTGTGGATTTCAAACTATATCAGGGAATGGTATAAAATGGAAGACATTTTTCTGTAACAAAATACAGAAGAATTGTTGATGTTTCATTTGAAATTTCCATTCCAGAGGAAGAGGAGAATCGGAACTCTGAATTTAAATCAAAACTTTTTGTGCAAATACAAAATGTTTACATCATTCAAAAATTAAATATTTTGGTTAGTTCTACTCCCAACCCAATACAAATTCCAGTGTCTGCAAATCAGCATTTGAGACTCCCTGAAACCTGGATCTGAACTCTTCCTGGGGGAAGGGGGTCTGAGGGTCTCATTTCAACCCTTTCTCTGAAGAGTGAAGCTCATCCATCACAGAAAAATCAAAAACATGCCCCTCCACATGTGTTCCCATGTATACCTCTGGCACTAAGTGACCTGTAGTGTCTTTAGACAAGTTTTTGGGCAGGTCAATGTCTTCCCTTCTGAGCCTTCCTCTTTGATTCATCCTGCTGGCCTAAATTTAGTGAAACCTAATTGCAAAGCTGTCATTTCATCTGATCTATTTACACTGAAATTCCTCCTCTGAAAGACCTTTGGGGAAATATCTCTCTGTTTTTCCTTCAGGCTCTCAGCCAGGCTCAGACATTGCTGTGACCCAGCTCACAAGGCTGATCCCAAGACATGTGGCATTGGGGATAGCGGGTTTTTGAAGGATGGAGATGGCCAAACTGTCACCGTATCCACTTCTCCCTGCCCCATGCCTTTTGCTGCCCAAAGTCCACAGAAAAACCTCTCGCTTTGTTGAACACGTGTTGGGAGCTCTGCTTGCCACAGCTGCAGCAGCTCACCGGCTTATTACACCCTTCTGCTTTTTGCTGTTGATTCCTCTGTGCTCAACCACCCTCTCAGAAACCTGGCCAGCCTCCTCCTTTGTACTCCTGCCTCAGCAGATGAGCAGACAGTACCTGGGTGACAGGCGGGAGCCCACGCGCTGCCGCTCTTCTGAGCCCTCCAGGGAACGGGAGGTGCTGGGAAGGATCCTGAGAAACTTTTCTGGGCGGGACACAGGGAAAGGGCAAATGCTTTCAGCAAAACCCACGGCATTAGTCAAGTAACAAGCTCCTCGTAACCTAAGTGTATGAAAAGCTCTATGCATGGGAAGGGAACATGGTTAACACGCTCCCCTCCCTCTCCTGAGAGCCTCATACACTTCCTCCTGTATTGCACCAATCAACAGAAAATCTCCTATAAATACAGTCAAGCAGCTGAACAACATTCCAAGTTAAAGCACTCTTCTAAAACAGCATCTGTGTTTCCTAGGAAAGACTATAAGCCCAGCTTCCAAAATATTTCACCACCTCTTACTGGAAAAAAACACCTAAAATAATCTACAACCTGTTTTATTTCCTCTCCTCTGCGCTCATCTCCTTCTCAGAATACAAAAATCAGTCTCTGGCCTGTAGCTCGCTCCCTAGTGGTTCCCAAAGCCATTCCATTGCTGGAAGCAACACAGTGAACCACCCAGACAAAGCCAAGATTATATTAGGGTTTAGGCAACAAGCAGGTGGTCAAAGCCTCCCCTCCCCCGCCAACGCCCTGCTTAATCTGCTTCCACAAAGTCAGCGATGGAAGCAATCAGACGGCGATGGCCGGGATGCACCGCATCCCTGACTGCTCAGGCCATCTCTCTGCTACAAGTGCTGGAATGGGATTTTCAGGTGCTGTTTAGATACACATGCACATGAACTTTGCTTGGGTTCAGTCTAGCTCATACATCAAGAAATCAAGAACCAGTTCCAGGAAAAAATCCCAACATTATCCACCCCTCAACTCCCCTGCGGTGCAGGGATGCAGATGCAGAGCCCTGCGCCTGCTGCTCACTGCCGGCTGAGCCAGCCAAGGGGAAGCGCCAGGCGCAGAGCCCCAGGCGGCATTTAGGCTGGATGAATCCATGCCCAGCTAGTTAGAGCTGTATTTCAACTCTGAAATTAAGTGCACTTCTGAAAGCTTGAGTGCTCCTCTGAGATTACACGGTTATGCAGCAGGCCCTGTTGTGCCAGCTCTGGAGCAGGCAGCAGCGGGTGTCACTTCCCTGCCTGTTCTGCCCTGCTGCTCTGCATGGTCCAGGCATGGAGCATCCACAACACTGAAACACAAAGCATGGTATAGCCTCTGCCTGAAGGATCTTGTTGGTTCTCTGCAGCTTTCCTGTCAAAATATGGACTAAAAAACAAGCTGGTGAGCCACAGCAGATGAGAAAAGAAATAAACTAACTGAGATGTTCAGCTGAGATTTCTTTTTTTTGTGCATGCTGATAAATTCTGCTGGTGTAAGGAGAACCCCCTGGACAACTTTACTGTACTGTTATCGTTAAAATTAACTATAGTATAAAACTCTGAAGAATAGTCAATAAAATTCTCCTTTTCCTTGAGGAAGCCTAATTACAAACACTATATGCTCCCAGAGTCTGTGCTAACTACAGAACAAATTTTTTTTTTTTTTTTTAATCTTGCAAAGTCCAGTGATTTGATTTTTCTTTTAGGCAAACATTTTCTCTTCTGTGCTCAAAGCATACTCTAGGAAGTTATTCCATTTTAATTAAAAAGAACCTAGCCATCCAGTGAAGTTCTCAAAACCTTTTCTTAATCTGCTTTATTACAACAACAGGCGAAGACTGGACAGTACTTATGGGCTGGAGGGTGACACTGGGGCTATTGCAATAAGACACCAGCAGCTCAGAGCATTCTATCTGCAAAGACACCTGACAATTGTTGCCTGCAGTTGCGTTTGGAGACCATGGAGAGGAGGTGTAAAACCTAGGACCACTATCTAGCTAGCTGTGTCAGGAACAGGCACATTTTGAGCAGATACAAGTTTGGAGGCTGGTGAGTCTACAGGGAGCAAGCTGTCCCTTGCCTGCAGTGGATCACAGTGCAAAACTCCAGGGGATCCTGTTGGTGCTGCTTGTTTTAACGCCCCCCCACAAGGCAAGCTTGGCCCTGGACAGCATCTAACGAGCTGATGATTTGGTGTGAGACCTGGCTCTGAGCTCAACACAGGCACCATCAGTGAAAGGGGCTGTATAAATGATCCAGACAGGTTGTCGTTATTAAACATTCCATGAATTACCAAATGATCCTGCAGTCATTTCTATGCAGAGCAACAGCAGGAGCCAAGAACTAAATTCCAGTATAGTCCCTGCATAGATTCCTGCCTTTTACTTCCCCAGAGCGCCCAGTTCAGCTTTGTGCCCCAAACAAGTCTGCAGGTATGCTGTGTTTTTATGACTACGTTCCCCTCTTCGGAGCAGTGAAAGACAACAAACATGTAAAACATTTCAGGACATTCAGAATGAGACACTAGTGCGAGGTAAAGTAGTCTTGCATTTGAGTACTATTGGGATAGTCTTGGGTTTTCACACGAGGCTTTTGGTGTCTCACAAACTTCCCTCAAAGTCCTGGATTTTCATGTCATTGGTCAGAAAGTTTAGGGTTTATAGAGCCACAAATCGTTTGCCAAAGTCACTGCTGAACTTGTGATCCCTGGACCATTTAACTGTTGCTACATTGGAAGACATCTCACACCAACCATTAGTCAAGGCAAAAGCTTTTCCTGCCTGGCCAGGCATCTCCATGGCTTGGCAGGGTGACAAGCCCCATCCTCACGAGCCCTGCTCCAGCAGCCAAGGAGGAAGAGCCTGGGCACCTAACGGCCTCGCTGCTGCTCTCCTCCCCTCTGCAGTCAGCATTACTGTGGAGACGAAGGAAACAAAAAGCAAAGACTGAAAACAAGGGGGCCGGCTGCTTTTGATGCAGGTTTTCTCATTGCAACAGGGAGGATCACCAAAAGCAGCTTGAATGGTTTGCAATCATCAGAAATGCTGGCACTGGAAATACCCCATTTTTATGCTGCCAATTTGAGTGACTTCATGCAAGATTATGATCGCTTCAGACTTTCTCTTCCCCCTCTCCCTGACAAGCTGTAATTCACCCCAGAAACAATATCATTCAAGCCATTCTCAAAGCCTTTTCCATATTGTCTAGTCCTCATCCACCCCCAGGTCCTCAAGATTTTCTCCTGAATGAAGGCTGTAAATCTTTGTACAGGATGGCAGGAGATCTTTGAGCATCTGAGTTATTATGTAAATGCAGCATCAATGGTACTTTTAACTGCAAGTTGATTGGGATTGCAAATGAAACACCAGTGATTTACAGGTCTGAGTGCTTCCTACAAACAGAAATTAATGCCATTCACTGACCTTGAACCCAAAGCTGGATCCCTGAGCCATTCTGAACGCTAAGACAGCACAGGTCTGGGCTGGAGCTGAGAAGCTGCATTTCATCCCACCTGTGCTGCCCATTTACCTATTTCTCAGCCTATGAAGAAAATCACCATGGGCCAGTTTCCAACACTCCAAGTATTACTGGATAGCCCTGTTCCACATACAACCCTTTTCTTAGCAGAAGAGCTAATGTAAGTACTACCAGGTCCAAACATTAAACTGGTCCCTCGTGACCCTGCAGCATCATAAGGACCAGGATGCGGCAGGCAGTGCTTGTGCTGGGCTGGAGGGATCCAGAAAAGATGTACTCACCTGACACAAAGGCCACTTTCTCCTTTAGTATAGGAAGGACATCAGCAGCTTTTAAACCATCATTTCGAAAAGAACCTGGAAAAGAGGAAAACAGGAAAGCCACATTAGAAGAGAGCATGTCCTTGCTCCCAGCTTCACAGACACTCCATGTTTCTCAAAAGCAGACTGGAGAAAGTCTATAAATTACATAAAAGCACCAAGAGACAGGCCCTAATGACTGATACACAAACAGCATCAGCATCAATAGAGGTATGTTTGTAAAAAGAAAATACAGAGAATCAACTCATCATTTTATCTTTCAGAAGTTCTGAAGGTTAACAAATTTCCCACCAAGGAACCAGATTTATCCCCACTGCCTTTTTCACAGAACATACTATCGAGCCTGGGAGATGCCCAGCTTGCACACCAAGGCAGGAGCCTTCTCCCTGTTTGAACACAGTCCAGGCAAAATGGCAGGGAACATCACAGCACATACACATCCATTGAGCATCAGCCCTTGACACAGATTTGCACAGGGTCTGGCTTAAAAAAGCCTTTTCCCCTTCTCCACTTTCTGCTCTACACAGCATGGCTGGAGATGGAATGGCTCAAGGTGGGGACCGTGGTCAGAGGGAGGACATGCTCCTTACAAGCCAGCCAAAGTTTTCCCTGGGTAAGGAGTGGTTTGAAGCCATAGCACATCCTCATGTAATTCATGCTGTTTGATTACATGTTAAATATACCTGCACAGGCCATTTCCCTTCCCTGCAGTGCCAAATTATTTCATGTCTCTTGAAAGTTCAACAAAGAAATCCCAGATGTTTACTCTCCTGGAAGCCTTAGGAAAACAACTGCCGATGGTTTCAGCCACCAGCAGCATCCTTCTGCTCTGCAAAAGACCAGTGGCAACAGGTCACCCCATAGCAGGCCAGACACTGCTATTCTATCAGTGCTATTACAAAATAAAAGGTGGGTTTGAAGGACATCTTTGCAGTTGCTCTGAAAAATAACGTCACTACATAGTGAATACCCATCAGGACAAGTGATCTTCAATATAGCCTTAAATCTATTCCAGCTTGTCAAAGAGTACAACACATTTGAGACCCTGTATTTTTACTTTCTGCCTTTCACAGCCAGGCAGCAACTACCATTCTTCTGAGATGGTACCAAGGCAAGAGGGTCTTCTCACTGAGCAGCTTTCTTGACTGGCTAGAAACAGGGCAACATTGCTCCAGCCATCACACCTTCCTTGCTGAACATAGCAGATAATACCTGACCATCCGGGTCTGAAAGTGGGAATGCGGATAAAAGCCCCTCCTATCTATTGTCATCTATTTCTTGCAATGCGCAGCCTGCAAAGGTCCAGTGGTTCGATCCATGCAGACATATGGAAGAGACAGGATGAAGACCATAACAGCCATTTTCACCTGCAGTTGAACCTGCATACCTACAAGTATTATTATTATTATTATTACGGTTGAGTTACTCCTAATGGCAAATGAGGTAGCATTTGCCATTCAGAGTCAGCTTGTGCAACAAGAGTGTCTTGTGCATGCAAATACATCCCTCACCAGTGATCAATTGCTACAACTACCTCTATGTCCCCACATGGTCTCAGGTGTTACCTCCATGACACTCAGCTCCAGAATATGAGTAAGGTCACCAGCTGAACCTACTCTCAAAAAAAAATCAGCAAAGAAGGGAGTGAGATAATTCAATGCAAGGCCAAGACTGATATAACTGCAATTTGAACAGGCACTGGAGCACGGTTCTGAGACATCCCTAAAGAGCACTTTGTGGTAGTAAAGTGTTTTGGGAACAGGGAAACTAGTCCTGGTTCCTGAACACTTTCTGTGTTCAAGTAAGCGGGCCTTTGTGCACTCTGTGTTAAATATACAAGACTTTGCTATTAACTTACCCTCTTAACAAGAATAACCTCTCAGATCCTAGGCTGTGGGTAGCTCCCACATCAAAGCCAGGAAACGTTCAGCCACAGGCAACATTTGGAATTTAAGCAGCTTTGTATATAAGTATCTCATCCAACTGTGAAGCAAACAAGAACAGCCAACGTGCTAGACACATCACGATGGCTTGAAGACACTGAGGCAGAGTACTGGGCCAAATTTCTCCAGCTGCAAGATCAGCAGTGTCAATGCAATTTGAGTTTTGGCCAATATTTGTTAAATTTGTCAGGGAAACAGCAAAGTCAATTCTTAGGCACTTAACTGTGCACTAGACATTATATAACTGAAGTCTTAGTGAACATTGTCAAAATGTCAGTGGGTGCAGTATTCCTATATGTAAAACACACGATAAGGACTTCTTAGCAAAAGCCCATGATACTGAGGGCTGAAGGACAATTTCAAACACTCTCCCACAAGGAAGGACTGCATCTCACAGAAGTAATACACATGTAGACCAGCAGAAAAATGTATGTCTTTTAAAGATGGTCACCTCCTGAGCTGAGCAGGACAGGCTGCAGGCAAGGGCCTCACTGCTAACATCCCCGATGTCCTGGCTGTGCACAGGAAAGGCAAGAAAAGACATGAAAGGGGACAGTGCTGCCAGCAGGTTTTTTCACCTTTCTCAGTATCCCCCAGGACAGGTCAGTCACACTCCAAAATTATGAAGGAATTGGAAAACTGTGAGTCTGTCCTACAGCCAGGGAATAGAAAAAAATTCCCCAAAGATGCAAAACTGGCCTTGGGATGAGGGAGAAAACTCCTGAAAGTAGATCAGTGCCTAAAGCAATGTCCCCACTCTGGGTGATATACTTGCTCACCCAAGTGGCAGCTCATGACCCATAGATGAGGGAGGCCATGGCCACTGCTTTCAGAGGTCACTCTAGCTCCTGACAAAATCCTCACGTTAGCAGCTACATTCCAGAGCATGCTGTCAGGTTTTCCAGCAAGGGCTGAGGGAAGGGATGCATAAATGGGAAAACCAATAGCTGTAATAAGGGCTCCAAAAGCAACAGCAAATCTGTCTCCAGGAGAGACCAGCACAGCAATGATGCATTCCCCAGTTCATAAGTTATTATAAGCATAACCCTAATAATGCTTATTTTCATCCTATCCCCCAGCTGTTTCTAATAAATTTGTTTTGTTTGTTTGCGTGCTGGATCCAAAGCCATGTCTGTATAGCACCGTCTAATTTTTGCTGCAGAGCCTCGGGTATACAAACATCTAGCCAGTTCAATCCTAGACGATGATGAAGGCTGTACTTTGTATCCTGCCCTACACCTCTCTCCTACCCCTGTAAGACCCAAGCCCTTCTGTGGCAGAAGGATAGAGAAGGACAGACAGATGAAGGAAGTGCAGGCTGAACATTGAGCCATCCTGCTCATTGTCCATGCACTGGTTTGCTGGTTCACCATCATCATAAGCATGGGACTATACAACAGTGACCCTCTTGCTCTTCTACCTGCAAGTCTCACGATAGTCTGCAAAGAAGCTTGAGCACTGCAGTTGCCTCTTTACCAAAAGAGAGGTGTAGAGAACATGGTGCCATGTCCCTGTCACCCTGAAGCCCCTCACACCTTTACCATGTCCTGGCTTAGTGTGCTATCCACATAGCAGGGACACTATGACTAACCACACACTTTTATTTCTCCAGTGACACAAGAAGAAAACACATCATGCCTACAGGAGCAGCTGACAGAATAATATATTCTTGTAAACTTGGAAGCATTGAAAAATTTAGAAAGTGGACCCTCAGCATGGCTGAGTCCTGTTTCAGGGCAGTGCAGCATCACACATGCACAGTCCATCTCCTAGCAGGAATTCCCTGCACGGCAGAAGCAGCTCACAGCTTTAGGTGAGATGCTGTAATGAGAAGCCAGCTGGGTGAGACCGGAAGCTTAAGACATGCTTCCACATTAAATAGAGCAAACCTGAAATTGAGAAAAGAAAATTCCTTTTTCACCGTACAAATGCCTCAGTTGGCCTAGGGAACTTGTTTCTGCAGAACATGGAGGTCAGCAGTAGAAGGGGCTTCCCAAACAGGTTAGAGATCTGCAAACAGCACACATCTCCAGGGAACTGTAAAGATTAATAAAATAAGCAAGAATTTTGGAAAGAATATAAGCCTACAGACTTTGGAGTGAAAGCCAAACTCTAACTCTTGGAATGAAATACAAATTATCCCTGGAGAGAGCCCTGTGGGCTTTAGGATTTCTTTCTCTAAGAAGAGTGCAGGGCCTCTGCTGGAGACACTGTCTTGGGCTAGATGGACCCATGGTCTGCTCCAGAGTGGCTTTTCCTAGAAAAGCTTTGGTTCTAATCTGAAAAATGTAGCTCTTGGCTTCAAATAAAGATCAGCTGCTGGAAATATGGAAATACTTTCTATACTTAAAAAAGTATGCGTAGGCAAGAAGGCAGCCTCCTGTCAGAGCACTGCATGGGGCTTAATCACTTGGCTCCTGGTGCCTTCAGCGGCAGTTGTTCATCCCAAGTCCCATGCAATGTTTCAGGAAAGGCAGCCCACATTCTCATACTTCTCAGAACAGATTTGACTATTTAAAAACTTTGGCATGAAGTTTCTTTAACCAAACAAAACTGAACTCCTTGGGCTAAACCCATCCCTCGAGGAACTCTACTGGAGTCCAGGAGGCAACAGTAGGATTAATCTGGTCCATATTGTTTCTTTCTTCTTCCCTCAGTAAAGGCCTCTCCTGTATTTCTTTCCCCTCTATCCTGGTTTTTGAAGCAACTATCTCCTAGGTTTATTATAGCCTATTTGCTTTCCTACCTCTTTCTTTTTTTTTTTTTTTTTTCCCCTTTCAAAGCCTGGGTGGGTTTTATTTTTGTTTGCAGTATGGTAGC
>VZTL01015044.1:37345-53270 GCA_013400535.1 Scopus umbretta
TATTTACTTTTTGTGTGTGCTAAACCCTCTTTAACCCCTTCCCTCCTTTCCTGCACGCTATTGTCTGTCCCCACAGGGCTGTGAGCCTTCCTAGTTTGATTTCTCTGATTGCCTACAACCCATGGAGAGAGGCCACAGCATGGCACAAGCATTTGGTTGAATAGAAGCAACATGTGCTCCGGACTAGTATTTTAGCACCATCTGGCAGAGATAAATGGGCCTGGACACTCTGCATCTGCTGATCGCTCCTCTGCGGACGACAGCCTGATCCCTGATGCAAAGAAAGAGCATTTTAGTGCCTTGAGACTCCCAGGAGCCTGCAAAAATCTCCTGCTGCCCTTCCCTGCTGCAGGCAGCAGAAGAGCAGTTTTGACTTCACAAAGAAGTGAAGGAAGGAAGAAAGGAAGGAAAAAAGGAAGGAAGGAAGGAAGAATTGAATTGAATTTGAAGGAAGGATTGAACTGAGTCTAAAGGCAGCACCAGCCAGAAAGAATACAAAATTAATCTGTAAATATCTTTACTAACTATTATTGAAGATTAAGATTAACCCAGACCAATGTACTTCACAAAAAAAAGGTTATTATTCGCCTTAATAACCAACAAAAAGCAATACCTAGCCTCACCAAAAGCATTTATTACAGGTCAGAGTGTGGCAGGGATGGGGTGAAAAGCAGGTTGAACTAACACTATAGCCCCAGGACAAGGATGGTGGCTGTCCTCCCTCCACCATTGTTTCACTTTCTCAAGCAAGAATTTCTCATCTGGTGCTCCTGGCACCTCCTAAATGAATGAGTGCAGCAAACAGACCGTCTGCATTCAACATACCTTGAGCCGTAAGGGTGGCCACAGCATGCAACGTTCATCTGGGGAGACCAGCAAAAGCTAACACGGACATTGCAGATATTTTCCGTGGAAATACAGCTGGCACTGGCTGTGTTTCTTACCCCGTGTGGAGCAGGGGCTAGAGCTTGCTTTCAGCTCTGCAATGGAAATGTAAATAATCCCTGGGACCTTCATAGACTTGTGATGGCTTTCCTGCTATATAACTGAAGACCCACACAGCTTGTGGTTGAAGTCTACTTATTTCTGTATGCGTAAGTGTATATAAACACAGGATTATAGACATAAAGGTATGCAAAGTGCCTAACAGATACCTGATAGAGGATCCTGTTAGTCTTATACAGAGTAAACATCTTTATGCCACCACATCTAGTGTGCACACTGAAACACAGACCCACACCATAGCCTCAGAAGTTGCAAGAACCATGGACACCAAATAGATAGTCTGCACAGAGGACTAATCCCACTGCACCACAGACCAAGCACTTTATCCCAGCTGAGAAAAAGGTTATACTCATTACATTGCTGCATTTATTCTAAAATTAAAAGATGAATGTTGTTTTTATATGTAATACTTAGGCTCAGTCCAAGACTAATATTATTTTCTCTGTGTTTCCTTATTCTGTCCTTCCTTTTATTAATTATACACCACTACTGCTTGCTGGAACATCCTTCTGGTCACAGCTATTGGGTGGCAATACTACAGGCTACCTCCGCTTCCAAGTTTTGCCAGTGCTTGTCAGAGGTCCAGCAGCTTTTCTGCCCCTCTACACCGACAAGTCAGTCCCTCTGATTTCCCACTGCTTGAATCCCCACAAAGGGAGAGCCACTGCCAGCACAGCCCCCTTCCCTCCCCTGCCTGTAACACCCAGAGAGGCAGGGCTGGGGTTTGGGGTGCTTGCTAATTGCCGAGATTGTTATTCCTTCCACGAGGCACTTGGCAACATTGAGCCTCCCAGCACAGCCTTTGAATGTCCACACATTTAAACAGTAGCCTCAGCTTGAAAGTATGCCAAAGAATAGGCAGGGCTTCGAGAAAGATACAGCCGCTTGCAGCAAGCATGCAAATTCATTAGCCTCTGTGCACATGTGGCCTCTAATAAGCTGTGTTCAGCATCTGAAGCCCAAAACATCACACCCTGTGTGTCCCACCTAAGCCAACAGCCAGGCTTTGCCTTTTCAAACATGGCACAAAACCATTCAAAGCATCAGAAGGATACTGAATTAATGCACGATCTGCGGCGAAGGCTCTGCTTCATCTCCATCCATGGGGGATTTTATTCATTTCATTTTAAACATACACTAATAGAGATGCTAAGAGAATGCAATGACCGTGAGTCAATCTTTTACACATTTCCTTTTTATTTTCATCAGGACTTTGGAATCAGGCTGAGATCTTTCAGTTCCTACCCTTAGCAAAATAATTAGACATTATAGGTAGCCCCGTGGATAGCACATCTGACTGCTAGTCGAAAGACTTGGCTCTATTTGTGGTTCTGCTCCTCAATTGCTTTGTGATCCTGAACAAGCTGCTTTAACTGTGCTAGATCGTGGTTTTCCTCTCTACAGAACGGAAATAATGACTGCCCACATTAGTAAAGCACAGTTAGGTCCGCAGACCTCAAAAGCACCTTACAAACATGAATTAATTTTGTCTCAAAAAACCTTTCTGAGGCAGGGAACTGTTGCAGTGTACTTTTATAGAGAGGCAAAAATGAGGCACTGACAGTAGGAAAGACTTGCTCTGGTGATCACAGAACGGACTTTTTGGGCAGGAAAGGGAGACTTTAAGAGAATTGGAAAAATTACGTCATCTGACACAAAATCCTGTGTTTTATTTCTTAAGCGTGCAAGGGATGGATGTGCTGCCTCAGAGGAAAATGACTGTATTCAGCACCTTGAGCTTTTAGTCATTAATTATTTTGCTGTAGATTGCACTACACGTCAGTGACCACCCTGATGCAACAGTCTTTTACAGTGTTAATAAAGAGCTATGGGCCATTTGTAATCTGAAGTCACATTTTAAGCATGGCCATGGTTTCTACCCAAGCCTAGCATGCATGAATATTTTCTCTTCATTTCACTCCCCTCTCAATTACAATTGGATTCCTTATGGAAACATTCCCCAGAATTTTATAATCTTGTAAAAAGTTTAGACCTGCTGATGGATTCCTGTAGGAAGGATGCAAGTCCTCAGTGAAGTTGTAGAGACTGGGTATCCAGGGTCTCATCCTCCATTAAATTCAGGAGGTTAGAATAATTTCCTTTAACTAGCGTTGGTTTAGTCGACAGGCTTTTTCCAAAAAGCTGCAGCAGGGCATCTGCCAGCACCTGTCACGTATCAGTGACGTGCTTAGGGCTTTACATCCATCTCTCAGATCCTAGAGGTCCCCAGCCGCCAGTAACTTCTCCAGGACAAAAAAAATAAAATAAAATATCTAATTATGTACAACATTCAGGAGGCACTTTGCTGAAACACCAGCCTTACAAAGGAACCATATGCCAGTGCCTCAAGTGTGCTTTGCAAACATCTGCCTCTCAGGGGGATTGCATGCCAGACAGTAAGAAAGCAACTTTAATTAGAGGCCAATTGAGATCCTTGTCCCAAGGCCTGTGGCTTCCCTAAAAAACAAAACAAAACAAAAAAAATCCCAAACAAACAAAGGAATTACATTTGCCCCCTCCCAAAAATTGCATTTTTATTTAAAACCAATCTGTATATTTTCTCTTTTAACACAGAGTTCTCTTTTTAATTTTCCTGACAGGGTTTAACACGCTGTCTGAACAGACCCAGAGGCCAACAAAGTTCCCATTGCCCTCAGAAAGATCCCTGCCCGGGAAGGAAGTTTGTGTCTAGTGTGAGTGTCAGAGTAGGTTTCAAATTAGTCATTTTTGACTGTGGTTCATTCAACATTCACAAAATAATGCCTCACTATTAAATAGGCTTACTTTTCCCTCTGTCTCACCTGACCTCAAATCCCATCCGATTAGATACTTTTCTTCCTTTGGTCATTCCCTTTGGTCCCTCTTTCTTTCTGCTAGGGCTTATGATTTCAGCTTGCAGCTATTGTGCCATCCTGTGAAGCTGATTTTAGAAAAAATTAACTCAATGAAAACCCAAACCTGCAACTCAGAGGGGAGTTTTCCCTTCCCATGCACAAATTCCCCAGTTAGGCATAAAGCAAGATCCATGCCCTAAGCTCCTGAAACAGGACAGGCAAGTAGAAACCATTCCTGCAAGAGGGTATGTGGGAGAGCAGCCAAAGCCCTGCCGGGATCGCAGGGGCTGTCCCCACCCGAGTGGGACACAGTTCATCCAGACTAGGCGGTTGCGGGTCTCTGGGTGATGCACCTCTGGACAAGACCAGCAAAACCAAGGCAGCAAGAGTGGCAGAAGAAAGCACACCAGCTAAGGTTAAGCGCAGCACATCCCCACAGGGGCACAGGGAATGCGCACGGGCTACGCTGTGATGCTGGGCTGCTCCAACAGTAGCTCCCCGCAGCCCTTACCTGGAGAGCAGGACCTCCCTTCACAGCCCACTCTTCTGCTCTTATTTCACTTTCCCAGGTTCTAGTCCTCTGTGAACAAATCTGAAAACAACCCCAGCCCACCGACAGGGACTGTGCATAATCCACTTGCAGCTGACTTCAGTTTCCCCAGACCCCACTAACGAAGCA
The DNA here is from genome assembly GCA_013400535.1 of Scopus umbretta. NCBI lineage: Eukaryota > Metazoa > Chordata > Aves > Pelecaniformes > Scopidae > Scopus > Scopus umbretta. Next base: position 41,864 of record VZTL01015044.1, read on the forward strand.
CTGAACTGTAAAGCAGCGGCAGCAGCAGCTCCTCCGAGGGTTTTGCAAGGAAACGCTCTGGGTGTAAGAGCGATTGGTTTAACTTCCCCGACAACATCCTAAATCTAAACAAAACCAGGGCAACCGTTTTACATACACCAGCGGGAGGGGGAAGGCAAGACACTCGCAGGGCTAAATAATTTATCTGCCTCTCTTATGGATGCTGACATTTTTGACACACATTAAACATTAATGAAAATCATTTTATGGACGGCTGAGTCATGCCAGTCAATGCATAATCTCCTGCCTCTCCACCTGCCCCTTTCACGCTCATCTGGCTCCTATCGCGGAGTGCAGCCACTTGTAACTCTGCCCCCGAAAGAGGCGAGCTCCCTCAGATGCCAAAGAGCAGGGCAAAAGCACCGAGGGGCCTGAACAGACCCTAGCAAACACATGGACGAGAACCAAGCCCACTGAGTCCTAACCCTGCTGCTGTTAAATTCAAAAACCTACTGTTTTGTTAATTAGCTAACACGAGATGCTGTGAATCATTTTGGAAAGCAAATTACCTCCCTGAATTCTAAAAGCTTCCTAGCCACATTTTTTTTAAACGTACTATTTTTTCCTTCTCTCAATATATAAATGCCAGTTAAATTACTGCCTGCCTCTGTTTAATCTAATGTTAGCCTACTCATATTTTCAGGCGCTCCCTAATGCCAGTACAGCCCCTTATGCCCAAATCTCTTTAGCATGCTAGTATAAATGTTTATAGCCCTAAGACTTACTGCTGTAAGAAGCTTGACATTTTTGTGGTAAAAACCTGTAATGTTATTGTAATGTTGAATAGAAAAGGATCACCAATGGGTTGAAAAGGCAGCTTTCCTTTGGTTTGTTCCAGCTAAAGACACATATAAAGAGACGACTGGGATTAAAGCCTCACTAGCTGCCTGGATCTCTTCCTGGACAAGCAGTCCTTAAATTTGCTGAAATGGTACTCACCAGAAAGTAGAGTTACACAAAGCCACTGGGCAGCCTTCAAAGACAGAGGATACGCACTTAATCTTATCTCACGTATCCCATTAGACTCTCAGACTGGAAGCCAGAGTTTCCAGAAATATGTTCTTCATCCCAAACATACTTTTCTTTATGGAAGGGGCTAAAATATATCTAACAAGATTATCGCCTAAACTCAGTAAATGGGCTTCTTTTCACTAAGGGGGAACTCAGAGCTACACAAATAACTGGCTACAGGTTAATGAGATCTGACTGATCTCCAGAGGGTGCAAGCTGCTGCTCTGTAGATCCCTGACAGCTGGAGTCAAATGGCCATCCAACTCATCCCTACAACACAGGGAAATAGTTTGAGGCCTCTCTTCCCAGCCCACTGCCAGGTTGCAAATGCAAAAGCCACAGACCTGACATTGTCTCATTTTTTTTTAACAGAGGTGACAGAAGTGCAATATATTAGCAATTTTTTAATTTCACAGATTGCATTATAAAATCCTTTTTCTGTATACATCCTCCCTTCTTCTGAAGGGATTTTACTGGTTGGGAGTTTCCCTGATTTCAGTTTCACCGAACAGCACACTCTGCAAAAAGCAGTGATTCCAGGCAGGAAGAAACTGTCACATGCAAAGTGTTGTCCATAGTCCACAAAGTTCATTAGAAAGGTCTCCTAAAGGTAGTGAAATTATACATTGATCACAGACAACCTACTGCAGCCTGTGGTTTCTTACCAGCATCTTGCAAGAGGCAGCTGCCGAGCCTCATTTGAGTACAATACTGAGTAGACCCCCATCTAAACCCATCTAAGTCAACGAAAGGATATTTATTACCTTCAGTAAATGAGAGATGAGTGGAAAACACAGCTCCTCCTTTCTCCCACATCTCCTACTACAGTTGAGATTTCACACCAGTTTTAATAACCCATTTTTATATTTTTCCCCAGCCAAGAATCCATCCAGCATACACATCTCATTCGAAGTATCCCTGCTCTCCAACACAAACATGGACCCACATACACCTTCTCATATTTTGACTCTAGATTTGCCAATAAAAGGACAGACCTTGTCCATGTTTCCAGCCTACGACTCAGCCTGGCGTTTCCATGACTTTTCCCCGCAGACTCCAGCTCTGCTACTGGAATGACTTGTATATCATGTTAGTTGTTCAATAACTCTTAGGCACTACCATACTAACACGGCTTTGCATAAATGACAAGTCACAGTCAGAAGTCAATGAAACATTAGGATCAATGACAAAACAAAAATGGCAAGTTAACTGCACAAAGGAAAAGAAAGAAATGCATTGACATTTTTCTGCCTGCTTCTAAAGCAAAGGCAGAATGAAAGATGGGCTGGAGAGAACAGATTCATCATGCTTTGGCTTCATTATTACAATAATTAATTTATATTAGCAGGTGCACATTAAAAAGATGTGTTTCCACCCCTCTGCCACCACCAGCTGGTGCAACATGCGTGTGTCAGTCATGGGAAATAGTAGTCGTGCTGATGCCCCTCACCATCCGTTATCTGCATCCTGCCCTGCCTGCAGCTTTGTTCTGGGGTCCAGTCACCCTCACTGGTACAGGGCTGCAGAAACACGTCATGGCGAGCAGTCTCTACCCAAAAGTGCCTAAAATGGCCAGAGCCAGCTATGGTTGGAGACAACGAAACATGTAATGGCATTTCCCATATTTCATGGCAGCTGAGTGATGGCAGAGTGGAGGTGGCCAGGGATTTGAGGCAGGACATTTATAATAACCTTTTATAAAGCTGACATTTATAAACATGTGCTTTAAAAGTAGCTAGGACTTTCCAGCCAGAACTCTTGTTCCCAAGCAACATATCATGGAAATGTTCATGAGTCCACAGATCTCTGTTTTATACCTCATCCGGTGGATCCCACTGCAGAATCTGCCCAGTGCCCACCAGCAAGATTCAGGGATATACATGGGACTGAGAGGGCCAGAAGAATATCCTCTTGGTAATGCCTGCTTAAATTTTGTGATCTGATGAGAATGCAGCCTGTGGAAATACATCTATATTCTCTACCACTTTCCTGGGAAGCCCTATCAAATGTTGCAACATCTATTTATAGCAAGGTGTATATTAACTCCAGAAAGTTGAGATACATGACACTGGCTACTAATGAAAGCTTCAGGATAAAGCAATAATGACATGCTTGTGAATAAAAAATGCATATTGAAATGTTATGGAAAGACAGTTACCGTGCAGGAGAGGTACAAAATTCAATTTTCCAAGTCATATACTGGCTTAAATGATACAGACAAACAACCTTTTCATGGCCATGAAATGCTTCTTTGGAAATGTTTTGTGAACTCACACACAGAGAGAAAAACAAAGAGATAAATAGTCTCTTCTTCCCCTGCACTGAGGAGCTACAGTACTGAGCACACTGCCTGCTGTAAGACTACTGGCAATTCAGCATGTGTCACCCTGAGCAATATCTCCGTCTGCATGTATCTAATCTGCCCATTACCATCATCCTCAGCCGCAACACGACCATGCACAGAAATCCTACATTACGGGAATAAATATCCATTGAAGCCAAAATGGCAAGTCAGCTGAGCACATAAATTGCCCAGATTCTACCCGAGGACAAGAATAATTATCTTTCCAAATCCACTTTAAAACCCTCACTAAAGAATACTTTCCAAAGAGGTCAAGCCCTGATGATAGCTAATACTTTCAAATGAATCTTTGTTATTGCCCAAATACAAAGAGGTGTTTTAACACATCATGACAGAAGAATGCCTCCTCCAGGAGCGAGCCTGCCCGCATTTGTATAAATCATCGCTTAAGTGTTCGGTAAGTCATATGACTTTCTGGCTTTGAAAGATTGCGCTTTGTTGTCCAATGGACAGATGTCAGCATAAAAAGATAGGTGAAAAAAAAGTCCAAGCTCTGTGCAGCTAGCAGTAATTGACAAAACAGCAGTGAGCTTGCGTGTGGAGACCAAATAAGCAATAGCAACCAAGCTACCTGCTCACCCCTTTGCTTCCAAAAACTGTTTAGCAATAGTGCAGCTACAAAAGTGCCAGTAAGGTGAAGTGCCCGAGTCACTGCTACCTCCTCAGCAACATGGCTATGCAACGACTTACACTGCTGTTAGCTCAGGAGCACCCGCCGCTGCTAGAAAACAGGTCCCCAGCAAAATAGTGCACTTGAAGCTGTAACACCAGTTAGTCCCTTGCGTGTCAACTGTTTGAGGAATAGTGTGTTGTAGCTTACGCTACCACTGTCACTGCTGTTCCAGGGATAAACAGAAGGCTTCTGTCATCAGTGTTTTCAATCCAGCCCTTTTCACAAGCACTGCTATTCAATTATAATGATTGTTTTGTTAAGTGTGGTTCTACTCGGAAAACTGACTCCATAAAAATAGGATCATGGAGTTCATGTTTATTGCATCTCAATGATTTCCAGATCAAACGCTGTCAGTTTACAAGTAAAAAAGATGTTTGGTTTGTTTTTCCAACTACCAGGTCTACAAACTCATGCTGGGATCTAGAAGTTAAGTTGTCATCTTTTTGGCTTGTACAATTGTAAAAGGAATTAAAAAGAATTCTGCTCGCCCACTCCCGGAGCGGCTGCATATTTCCAGCTTCAACAGAGATAATAAGGAATAAAAATGAAGACAATATTTTCAAACCCACTTACCTAATTCTGTGCTTCAGGGCTTCAGAAAGGTAATCTGATTTTAAAAGCTACTCCAAGGGCAACTGGAAGTGACAAGACTTAAATACCACTTAAAATCTTACTGCATATTTAGGTACCTAAACAGTATGTACCTAACTTTAGGCACCCATTTTTCAAAACCATTCCCCTTAATTTAGTCAGCAAATTAATCAGATTTGCATGTGATTACACATAGATAGCAGATCATTTCAGTAGGAAGGTGCTATTTTTATATAGACACTTGTCAGAGCAGAATTGCATGTTAAACTAAAATTTATGAGTCCACAAGCTGAGTCTACATTAACTATTTGACAGCTGCAAATTATTGCACTACAGACATCGCAACTTGCTTATACAGACACATGTGCATACATCTAACTTAACTATTCCCCAGCTGTCTGTCTGTAAAACTTCAGCGTTGTAGGGGTTAGCAGGTTTCCCTCATGGCAGGAGGGAAACTACCCTACAGGTCGTAACCAGGTATCTGAGCCTCACTATCATGCACATGAAAGAAACAATCTGTTTTAGGGGCAGAGGAACTCCTGAAACCTGATTTGCTACAGATTAGCTTCCTACCACATTGACACTCAGATCCTCCAACTCTTTGTCATGTCCCCTATGAGTTCCCTAAAGCAAAACCTCCACTTTTCAGCCATGCCTTTGTTTCTCCCCATTTCATCCCCCCAACACATCCAGCTCTTTCCTTCTGGGCTCCTGTGCCAATTGGTTTTAGAAGCCACCAGCCAAACATATATTATACCCCCAGTGCTGCTCTATGGACCACAGCATGATGGTTGCCTTGAGCCTTGCAAAGGATTTGAAGCTTATTAACAGCTGTATGTGAAACTCAGTTTTATTGAGGGTACACTGAAGGAATGTCTGCCCCATTAACCAGTTGTCACGAAGCATTCCTCCACGACCCGTACGTCATACAGCCACATTAATGCTGACCACCCCAACGGGATCTGGGCTTTCCCTCCTTCTGCCTTGCATCTTTGGCAGTTAATGACAATGTCTGATGGCAACCAAAGAGATAATGCATAAGAGCTTACAGGAAAAGTGGGCTGAAAATAAAGGCTGGGAACATGGCCAGCATTTACAGATGTACTGAGTTAACAAGTTTGGAGGAACGTTCCAAAATGTTAGTCAGTTTTATACACCTGGACTTTCCACACTTGGTTTCACAAGCTGGAGATGCCTGCTTCCAGGGACAGTCCTGCCAGACCATCTTTGCAGCTTTACTGTGGCTCTCCTCTCTTTCCTATCTCCCTCCAAGGACAAGAAAGGGTGTTTAATTAAATCCAAATGTTATCATTTTTAGCTGAGTGTAAAATTGTTGATTTGGAAAGTACCGCGCCTGTTCATCATTAAGGAGCGCTGTAATGATTGTAACATCAGGCCAATTATGGCAGTTATGGCGCTGAGAGATGTATTTCTGTTCTCTGGCTCTCTTTATGTATTCAGGTGTAAAAGCAAAGGAAAGTGCAGCCTCAAATGCTAATTGTGCTGCTTAGGACATATTCATTCCCAAGGAGCTCCTTCCAGGGCCCCTTCAATCACAGAGCTATTTAGTGCCAAGCAATTGCCAATTCTTTCCCACTCCAGCCCCAGTCAAGGTCTTGCCCGTGATGATGAAACCTGCCTAGAGATTTTAGAAACCCATAGTCACACAAGACAAGGGCATTGCACCTGCAAACAAGCCACTGCTGACTTGCCTTCATAAACTGTCAGGGGGGCTCTGAAATGAACACAGTGAGAAGGAATGGGTGTACTTGTGGCTCACTCATCCTCCGGATGGTATTTTCCCAGCACGTAGTCACAGCTCGTGCTATTTGAGTCATCCTCATCTGAGAATGCAAATAGTTCCCAACTGGTAATACAGCATTTCTGCTTGCAGGCTTAGAGCTTAGCTCGTTTCACGATGCTTCAAGCTGAGCCATGTCCTGGAGAACCCAGGGATGTCTGATATCAGAGGGAAGGGGCCTTGTACAGATGGGAAGGTAGGATGGTAGGCAATGAAATGCCTTGGACTGGAGGGAAAATGGAGACCTCTTAATACTACTGGCTTAGACTTTGGATTAAACCCTGTCCTTAGTCATGCCGATACAGAGAGGAGCAGCTCTACACAGTTTTCAGAGAACTGTAGATATGCCCTGCTGAAACCATCCTGCAGGTCCACATTTCTGTATGACTTTCCTCATGGTTTCTCTGTGAATTATTTTAATTTCTTATAAGAAGAAATGGATTTGCCTTGCCATTGACAGTGCAAGACATTGCACACTCAGACCTGAACACTTACTGCTGGATTCCCAAGAAAAATAACATTAAATTCTAGTTTAGGTTGAGTAAATTCAGAGATCTGAAAGCAAAGTAGCATTTTGTGGGAACATGTAGTTATTCCAGACAATCAAGAAAAATCCATAAAATTCAGAACTGAGTTAAATGTAAAAGGAAACCAAGATGGCTAAGGTATGGAAATCAGTGTTAAGGCATACCAGCAACACTGCAGAAAGCCTTCAGGGATACCAGGGAACAAGTGCACAGCTATGGCTAGTGTGCAGTACTACTGATAGCTACAGATTAAATTGATATTTAAAGCCCATTTCATTTTTTATCTTCCCCTTATTAAATTATTTTAGGATGAGAAAAAGGAGACTACATATCTGTCTGCTAAGAGTAACATTATGGACAATCCCTTGGCTCAAAGTCTCAGGATGTATATCTTACTCAAAAGTTGCTTATAATTTAATTTAGCCCAGGAAACAGTTACTGCCTCATAAATATGGGATGTTTCTAACCTTTCGTTTACCTATTCTCCTGCAAAAATAGGAGACGGTGGAGATGCTCAGACATCAGGGCAGGTCCCAACCCCTTTTTTTGGCTTGAGAGAGCTCTCCAGAAATTAACACTGAACCCACACTTGCATTTTGTTCCTCAGAAGGAAACAGCCTTCTCTTCCTTGGCAGCCTTCTCTTCCTTGGTGCACCCTCTCCAAATGCCTGTGAAGGAAGTAACCCATGTCACAGCGAAGATAATAAAAGCTGCAGGTGGTCCAATATGTGGGACCTTCCCCTAGCTCCATGCGGCTCTGCCTGGGGTCTTGCTGTGCCAGCTCTTGTCTCCAGGAAGCCTGACATTTTCCTTGATGGTCCCAAGATAAGGAAGGATAATGGTTACTGGGGCTAGCCTGAAACATTTGCTTTTGAATCCCAGCCACAGACGTAATGCATGATCACAAGCAAATCATTTGCTCTTCCTGCATCTTGGTTCACCCATATGCTGGGGACAGCGTGTTTCCTTAGCTCCTGAGAGCAGCCACAGAGCCTGGAAGCATCATCTTGTCTTTTCACTGGCCAAGAAAATTTCTTGCCATCAGTGGTAAGTGGGTGTTTTCTCTGTACGGTTTGCTCAAAGGGAAATTAAAAGGCAGAAAGAAAAGATGTAAAGCTGTTCTTGAAAGAAAACACATCCATCTCCAGAAAACTGAGAAAATATTCAAGTGCCACTCATTTAGCACTCCTGCCAAGTAAAGTCTCAAGCAATTAGTCTGCTGATTGATTGAACTTCACTGGGTGTAATCTAACTTACCATCAGTCCAAGCCACAGGACATTTCAAGCACATGGTGGTCACAGAGAGCTATTCAGAACTGCCCTATAGGCCTGTTTTGACCCAGTGAAGACCTTCAGGTGCAACCTGCCATCCAGTGCCAATTTTTAGTGGAGTAATAAGAAAGAAGTGGAGAAATAAGAGTGGAGAATACTGCATTCAGAAAGAAAACCAGATTGTCTGACTCATCCCTGAGCTTTCAACACACACATCTTTGAGCAGGATCACTTGTATCCCAGAGCAGCCTCCATGAAGAACAGTGTACTTGGAGGCAAAGTGCATCTACCACGTGGGTGAAGGAAAAGCAGCATGGGAAAGCCAAGTCCCTCACTGAGGTCACACATGGGGTTATCACAGGCTCAGGATAAGCCTCTTGCCCCTTGTGCAGAGCCCTGTGCCACGCACCGCACTGCCTCCCCTGACAAAACCCAGGACTGAATCAGTCACTCGCTTATCCTCCAAGCTACAGTTGTTTACAGGTGTTTTTACTAAACACTTCAAAAAGGTCCTTGTCACAAGAGTCTGTTCACACAGTCTCGATCTGCTGACCTTTCAAACATTTCATTAGATCCGAAATTCCCACCACAGCAAGTAGTGATCTTCAGAAGGTATGGAGTGGTACCACACATACTCTGGGTGGTGGAAGAAGCATTTAAGCAGAGAGTGGGTGTTAGCCCAGATCTCTTCCTCCTCAAGACTTCCTTACATCTGACAATGACTGCACTAAATTTCTGAGCAATAATAGCTCCAAAAGTTGGCAGATTTGAAAATAAAACATGAAACCACATACTTAATTGCCTTGGTACTGGAGCATATCATTTCCCTATCTACAAGCCTGAAAACTGCCAGTGTAGTTGCAAAATGGAGCTGCAGTGTGGGGCAACAAGCACAAGTCTTTTGTAAAATGTTTTTTGCAGAAGTGAGAACATCTGGTTGCCAAAACTATCACCTTCAACTTTTAAAGCATATGACCCAACTCTGTGTGGAATTTTCAGTGAGGTGAGGATGAAAATTGGTCCTCAGTAGGAAAACATACACACTGAAATCTGGAGTAATCAGTTGTTGGTCTCTACTCAGGTGAGACTCAGGTGAAGCAGCACAGACACCAAGTTACCTCTCATTGAAGCGCTCGTCCCATATGGCTGTAAGTGAGGTGCTAAGCAGGGCATGGAGAGGAAGCTGGCAGTCAGCATTGTTTGACGTGTGGCTAAAAAACAAAGACAGCTTCAGAAAAGACAGAGTCCCCCTGCTCCCAGTCTTCCAATCAGAGAGTCATGTCTAGACCAAAACCAGTATCACTAAAGAGGAGACTCATCAGAGGCACTACAGCTTCCCACTCTGGAAATACAGGGTTTGATGGAGTCTGTGATTTTAAATTGGGTCAGCTAAACAATAATGTGGCCAAAGAAATTCAAAAGAAATTCATACCAAAAATGGTGAAAAATTGGTAATAGGCAGCAGAGAAGTGTTCTATGAAGATATTAATGACTAGATGATCTTTGTCCTTCATCCCACTTTCCTGTGAGGGAAACCAGGTCTCACACAGGACTTGTAGCTGTGAGTCAAATCTGTTCCTCCAAACAGGAGAAGCATCCAAGATCTCAAATGCATCTCCACCACGATGGGTCCCAGCCACATGCTTTTCTGTCACAGAAGACCAAATTCCAAGGCCTTTCCAAGGCCTTTTTTATGCCAAGACCCGGACTTTATTATGAGGGGACTTGTACTGAAAGTCAGTCAGTGAGTCATAAAGAGACGTGCTCACTTCCGAGCTCCCCAGGCTGGAGCCATATCTGTTTATAGGAGGTTCCTGTTACGAAACGTATGTCATCTGGGAGACAATGCTTATCATTTATTCAGACTGCACACTTTTTTATTCAAGCCACAGACACACATTATTTCTTGAAAACAGGGTAATCCAGCTATCCTATGTTCTTCCTTTAACCCAACCAGAATTTATAGGAATTTAATGGAATACATAGGACTTTCCTAAAAGAACAAGACTGCATGATAGCTCAGAACTGCCAGGCCTTTCCAGCTGAAAAGTGGGGTGAAAGCAGATAGTTAACCAGTGAAAATGAGGACAATGAGTCAAAAAAGAGAAAGCGAGAAAGGAAGACTCTCATGCTTTTTAATGAAAATATTATCCTGCTAAATTGCCTGATTAAAAGTCAAAAGAAGAAAATTTCAACATGGCACAAGTTAAAAGAATTACATTTTTACACAGATGTTTTTATCCTGTCTTCTAAATAGTCAATAATCTGTTGCACATAAAACTGTAGGATGATAATTGAAAACAGGGTCTGGTCCCATGACAGGAAATAAGCTCTTATCAATGGCTTTTGCAGATCTCAGTCAAACAGTTGGGAAATAGGTAGTCCTGGAATTTAATACATAAGATCATGACCTTAGAGAAGGATATAGCAAATACATTTATCTGTAATGGGTCCGTACTTGTTTTTGCCATAAAGATAACCCTTGAATAAGAAATTCAGCCATTTCCTGGTTTGGACTTTGTCAGGATTCCTGGTAACAGCATTGAGGAGAAAACCCACGTAATTTTCTTGACAAACTGAGACAGACTCCAGCTTCCAAGGAAGCACAAACAAGAGATTTTCTAGCATCTCATGAGCTGAGCTAAAGACAATAACAAAGCATTATATAACATGACAGAAACCATTTTCAGCATAATCCATTAGTGCAGCTGAATCACTCAATTCTGCAAATTGCACTGATCATTCAACATTAATTGGGGCAAATTAAGTTATAATTTATGACTTTTCTCCTTCATAATTACTTATGGAAGGAAATCGTGAGGAACTAACAATTAAGATGATGGGGAAAAGCTTCAGAATAATTTGTTGAACATGAGTGTCCTTTCTTTTTCTTCCCCTTTTGCTCTGCTTACAAATAGACTAGTAACTTACCTGTCGGTTATTTGGGTCATCATTTACAGCTATGCCCCAATATCCAACTCATGGAAAACAGAAATTCCCAGCCCAATTTCTCTAAATGCATGGATAGGACCTGTGTCCATATTTGTATTAGAGACACCCAACAGCCAGTGGCCATCCTAGGATGATACTATAGTGGAAAGCATTTTTAGCAAAAGAAAAAAGAAAAA
>VZTL01015044.1:53291-88822 GCA_013400535.1 Scopus umbretta
ATTCAAGAGAAAAGAACAGTAAGAACAGTATAGCAAGGAGATCTGGAAACCAAGGCGGGAATCCATGAGTCTGAGGCTAATGCATCATTCCAGACTGACAGCCCTGGCACAGTGTGACTTGTGCACAGGGCCTGTGCCTCTCTTTTTCCAGAATGATGGTTTGGACCTTAGTAAAATAAAGAAATCATTTCAAAAAAGACCAATAGCTATTGCTTATCTTATATGCACAGAAAAGGAAATTTAACTTAGGCTCAAAGGCAAATTAGAAAGAGAAAACCTCTAGCAACATAACCTCAACCAATTATTCCTTTCACAGCATATTATTCCTTGCATATTGTTAGCCCTCTTCAGTTAAATGCCCGGTGCTATTTTAAAGACTACAAATCAGTGCCAGTTTGAATAGATGTTGTAAATTCATGCAGATGAGGAAGACATACACCCAAGCCATAATTTTTTATTCCAGGCTAACTTGCTCAAGTTATAAACTGCCTTTTTGGACACAAAACAGGCCTGATTGATCCATTTCTCCATGGTGTTCAGAAGACAGGGTGTGGGGTTGATAATAATGTGCTGATATTTAGCAGTCAAACCTCATCAAACCTTTACAGACAAGATAATATTCAAATCCAGAATCTGAAATAAAAGCAGTATGCAATTTCTTGCCCAAGCTGAAAATTCATGATCACTTTGTTCCCGTTTTACTCCTGTCACACTGTTTTCTTAAGCAGAAGGTATTTATTGAAGAAAAAAACTAAAGGAGTTGATGTGAATAAAAGAGCTTTGGTTCCTACCCTGCCTTCCTGTTTACCAAGTTGCAAATCTTGCCTGAATTTCTCTACAGTACTCAAAGATAACTAGCAGCTAAATAACATACTGCAAGCAGACATATCATTACAAGGCCAGGTCAATACATACAATCCATGCAAGAAACGTCCTCTGAAAGCGATAGGAAATCTTGATATGGAGTGATTACAGATTCAGGACCAGGTGGTAGCATGGAGTGTATAAATCAGAGAAGAAGCTGGCCCTTCGTTTATATTTTTTAAGATAATGTGTCTTTAAACAAAAAACAGAGCAAGCTAGAGACTGGTGATAGGCTCAAATGATGGTTGTTTTCTCAGGGAAGAACACAAGAACATGTTAGTGCAATGGGTGATGATGCCTTTCCACTTCTGTGGGTGTAGAGCGGAGAAGCAGAGAAGGATTGTGGGGACTGCCCACATAAGGATGTCTTCAAGTCAAACAGCATTGGAGTGTATAGATAATCAAGCAGCTATAAGTGCACTTGAGAAGCTACCACAGTAAAAAGCTTGGCAGAGCCACTGCCCATCTTCTAGGCAAGAGAAATGTCTGCCCCAGCCTGCTGTGTCACTAGTGCTCAAGTTAGCCCTGTCTGAGCCAACCTCTCACTCACTTTGCCACTGTAACCGCAAGAACTCTACCATCTGGAAATTATTCCTTGAGCACGTAAACTGCAGGAGTTTGGGTCTGGAATAGAGCTATTCAGGGCAGTGAAAAAGCAGAGCCTGAGCAGCAACAGATGGATATGGCTTCAGGAGGGAGATGCTCCTTGCTCTGTCACCACTGTCCCCCCTCACCGGTATTAGCCATGCAGGCTTGGAAAAGAGATCTGAGTGAGGTGGGGTTGTGTTATGTTCACCCTGTGTATATGGACCAATTTCCTTGTATTATGAGAGAAGAACCAGGCTCCTAAGCCCAGCAATGATGGACATCCTTTCCTCTGCCAAATTTCTCATCTGTCAGGTGTCTCTACAAGAAACGATGGTTCTTTTTGTTCTTGCCCATCGCAGCAAACCAAAAATAACAAAAAGCCCTACTGAGCATTTTGTGGCTGGTTTGAAATACCACAAATGCTTCCAATAATAGACAAGGATTTTCAAAGGGATGTCCATTTGGGAAACCTAGTTTCTTAGCAACTGTAGGAGACCTCTTAAGAGTAGAGATTTCAAGAAGACAAGTGATGAGCCTGCTCTAAACCTAGCCTCTTGTTAGGAGGCTCCAGTAGGGTAACTTGAAAATATAAACCCTCAAAACATCTGCTTCCACTGGTACAACCTCATCCCCAGTGTCCTATCAGGCACAGCCTTCTGTATCTTATCCCCTTTTCCATCCTCCTCCCACTAAAGCAAATAGGTGTTTTTGTCAGTGCTGCAAGCAGGTCCGGTTTCTATTAAAATCAATCTTTCAGCACACTTAGGAAGTTCAAACAAGTACTTGGCTGTAAATTTGAGTGTTTTATCCAGACAATGATGTTATGTTTCTGTATGTAGGAAATGCTGCAGATTGACCTAACACTTCTAAACAGGAGTTTTACTACATCTCTTGTGTCAGTGACAAAAGTGATGGGCGGAAAAAATGTTCATTGTTATTAAAAAGGAAAGTCAGTTCCCAAAATAAGATATATCATGCTCCATCATTTTTCTGCCAAACATTCCCATGCACTTAATGACTCCACTAGGAAAAGAGATTAAAGAGAATTGTATAGATTGGATTATCGAATGACAAACTCCTTCAACCTGCAGTTCTGAAAGCGTAATGTCCTGGCATCCCTGCACACTTCAGCAGCTGGAATATCAGATAAAACCAAGGCTTGCTGAATCCACTGCTAGTGAGAATCAGAATTTACACTGTGATGTGAGTTTCCTTTTACTGGTGGAGCAGAGTTTTTCTATTTGTCTGAAACAGAGAGCAGCACAGCTGAGCAGAACACAGGGCCGTTTTGTCCTTTTCACTTGCCCTGCTGAATGGACTGTCAGCAGTTCAGTCTATGTATCATGAATGCTAAAGTACTGGTTCAGACTGGAGTCCTGAATAGACCTGCCATGGTACCAGGCAGCCTCATAATTCCCACCACTGTAAGAGCAGCACAGCATAACACACAAAAAACACCAAACATCTCCCTTCCCCCCACATTTAAGAACATTTCTGCTCTCCATTTCAGCCTCCTTTTTCTGCATTGCTGAATATATGTCAGGGACCTGCTCATTTCATTGCTGCACACTTTATCCCAGCCCTCTACTGGGAAGCAGGAATCACTTTAGGTGCCTCTTCAGGAAAACTTCTTTATGGTCTCCTGTTTCCTCCTCATCCCAATGTTTTCTGATTTCTGAATAATTTGTTCACACAGTATTGCTTCCTTTGCCATTAGAAGCCATAAATTAAAACACAAGCACTGCAAGGTCTTACACTTTTTGGAATCTATTACTTCTTGGTTTCTTTGGAAAAAAAATCTATGCAACAAGTATGAGGGAGTCACAATTGCTCTTTTAACACAGGCTGATGGAACTTGAATTTAACCCAAATTTGTGCCAAAAAAAGAAGCTTTTTTCCCCCTACTACTTTAAAAACCGAAGAGTTCCCCAAACTCAGGCTCATTTCCTGTCTGCAACCATCGGGCTGCTGTTTGCAGGCTGCTGCCCAGTACAACATGCCTGTCTGCTGGGCTCTGTTCCTCTGTGCTCCCACCTCCGTCTCTGGCATCCTGTGGCCCCAGGATGGCGGCTCAAGGAGGGCTCGCTGCTGGCCAGTGTGTCTCCCTTAGCATTGCTATTTAGCACCACAGAGCAGCATGGAATGATGCTGTGGACAGGGAAATCACCATTACAATCCTGGCTCAGGAGACCTTTAAGTCAGGTTCAATATGGCAGGACAAAATTACCATAGATAGGGAAGGGCTGAACCAGGCAGCAGAAGGAGTTGCTCTAGTAGCTGCTCAGCAAGAGAAATGCTTTCTATCCCCACAAATTTTTCCTGCTCTTCTGGTCCAAACCCCCTTTTGCCATTAAATTACTCTCATGACATCTTTATGCTGACAGGTCCAGAGTAACGGCACAGCCTATGGAGCCAAAGATTAGAAAAACCCCAATCAGCCGTACTCAAGAAATAAGAGAGCTGGTCAGCACAGTTTTATCTGTTAATGGCTCTACCATTCTGGATCATCTCTACGATCTTCCTATGGAGAAATTCTGCCTCTGATGCAAGGACAAATGCTCACACTTCATCAGTGCACCTCACAAACATTTCCGTCTGGTTTTGGATCCTACCTACCTAAAATCTGCAGTAATAACTTCAAAGAAGTGACATGAACACACAGAGGCTTGTTTAATTACCACCAGCCCTCAGAAGCTGTTTGATAATAGCGAGTGCTCTTCAGAGGGATCAACACCTCCAATACGAGTCCCTGAAGCATGCAATTCTGCCCAAAGAAAACATCTGAAAGCCAACAGTGATCGCCTGAGTCTTACAGATGACCTAAGTGAAAACAAACATGCATATATAACAGCACCCAACTATTACAGCAACTTGAAGCCACTGCAGCCAGCAAACGCCAGAGGTGAAGCTCAGAGTCATGCTGAAATAGCTTTTTCATCACAGCCCTCATCCTGAAACTGCAAAAATGCATCTTGCAGAGTCAGATCAGCAGCAAGTTATTTTGGCTTTCTACATCCTGTATCTCTGAGAAGAAAAGAGGAAAGAGCTGCAAGTAACCAGAAATTTGTAAGTCACATTAACTTGAAGATGGCTGTTATTCTGAGTTGTTTTACAGATGTCAGAATTAATTACTACAGAATTTCCTTTCATTAAGAAAAGAATTTTTATAGCTGGCTTTCACCAGCTGCAAATAACCGAGACATCATTTAAAGCACCAAGGAAGGACTTTCACCACTTCAGAGCATTGGGGTTTTGTAACCACTTCTACAAATCTGCAGAATTTATGGCTGAAGTGAGTTTCTATAATGTGATCCCAGATTCCAAGAAACGAGATCCCAAATAATTGAAAGCTAAACAAGGGTTCACACAAATACTAAACTGTGAGGTCCTGTAGTGGTTGTTTTTGTTTGTTTTTTTTTTTACAAGAGCTTCTGAGCATAAAGAGAGTGCAGCCACAGTCAAGTTCTGGCCATTTCTTCCCAGAAACTCACTGGTAGTAACCACTAAGGGCTGTAGTCCCTGTCAGAGGATGCTAGCACAGCTGAATGTTCTATTAATGATCTATATGCCATTAACAAAGATTATATACACACACAAACTTCAAAAGGCCAACAGGTTTTGGCTAATCTGTGAAAACCAGGCAATTAGTACAACTTCTTCTGTTAAGAGCTAGTGTCCTCAGTTAACAAGTAAAGACAGATCACTGAAAACTATTAGGGTTGTTAACATACAAGGCACTAATGACATTTACACTAGGAAGTCATGTGGCGCCCCAGCATGATGTAGAGATTTTATGCTAAAGGATACATATGCTCACCCATGTTATAAACCTGTGCATTAAAGACTTAGAAATGTCACCTTAGAATCCCAATTCCTTTGAATAAAAATGTAAAAGGAGTCATATATTTTCTTCTGGCGATGCATACTACAGTTCACTGAAGTTGTCCATTTAAAAACAAGAAAAAAAGAGACAGAGGAGGCAAAAGGACAAACCTTTGTCCCCTTGGGGTGTCTACTGTCTGGACAGGTCTTCCAGAAAGCTGCTTTTAGCCCTGCCTAATTGGTGCTCTGCTCAGTGTCCTGCTGTTCTCCAGGTCCTCTGTTCAGGGTCCTGCTGTTCTCCAGGTCCCTGTCCCCATCTGCCACATTTGCAGGGGTGGGGAGTCAGCCTTGATGGGCACTGAAGCTAAATGCAATGAAGTAATAGCAATAATGGCCACACACCATGGAGATGGATTTAAAATCCAGGCCTCCCATGCAATCCCTCTGCTTCCCTCATCTTTTAGAAAGTAGTGGAGTTCTCTCTGTGCTGCCAATAGATGGGATTTGATTCCTGCAGCCTTTTTTAGCCCTCTGCCAGTTTTAATTAGGGTGGAAGGAGTGGTATTTCACCTCTAGCTTTGCAAATTCTGTTCCAAAGGGAAATTCAAACAAGGTTGGTTTTATTCTAATTTTGAAAGAAAACAAATTTGGTAATGCCAAGATTTTCCATAAAACAGACTTCCAAATGTTGACTGTCATCCTGATGCTTTAGTGGGCATTTAAAAGAGCAAATTTGAAACAGCTGAAATACCTGGAAAAATGAAATAGCAGCTCTTGATTTAAGAAAAATATAAATTGATGGAGTAACCTGCATTAGATGCAGAATTAAAATGCACGTGGGAAATAAACCAGAATACTTTGCTCAATTTTTGTTCATTGCAGGTCATCAAGTTAAAATGAGAAAAGCAAACTTACAGTGTTTTACTAACCTGAGTTATGGAATAGAAAGTGGTCTAGGACTGCTCCCATAGCAGTTTGGAAAAATATGCATTTTTAAAAAGACTGATTCTTCTGGCAAATTCATAACAGAGTACGGCCACAAGCTGTAAAGGATAGACCACACACATGCTTTCTGGACAATTAGTGACCAGACACAAGTCTTTCGTCTGACTTCATGATATAAACTGGATGGTTACCAATATTTACTTAGTCTGTAAATAAAGGTCATGATTTGGTAATACTTCTCTGCTCAGTGGGGTTATTTAAGCATGTGCTTAAACAATATGGAAAGCAATGAACTGCAAGGACACGGTCATGGCCTTTTCTCAATCAGAAAAAGTTCCTTGTCACATATTAAAAGAGAAAATCCCAACTCAGAGGGGCACAGAAGAGATCTTCAATGAGTGCAAAACTGAGCCACAGCTCAAACACAAAACACAAAGATATTTGCTGTCAAAGCTTGAAAAACAGATTTTCCCCATTTGCTAGGGGTGACTCTGTGGCTTTAGCCCATACGAACACATCACAAAGCCATCACACACTTCTACACTTTTTGGATTCCACCTTTACAATAACCACCAAAATTACTAGAAGCCCAAAAAAGAACTCTCAAAACTGACACAAAATCAGAGATTTTCACCCCTTTTCTCCTTTATCTTATGAAATGTATCCATTCTAGGAAAGTAAAAGATGCCCTGAAAACCCCACACACAGCCTCTTCCTTCTTTACTTGTTTCCTTTGATGGCAATAGCAGGATAGAATTTCATACAGCACTTGGGATGAACAATCCAGTTAATAACATTGCTGGAAATTCACACATCTGGGATAAAAGCAAGCTTCAGCCTGACAGCTGTTTGAAACATAATCAGATAGTCTCATTCTGTTGAACAAAATCTCCCCAGTACAAATTTTAGATGACTCAAGACAACTTTTTGTTCAAATTTACTAACTTACAACATGACGTTTGTGAAAAACCTGTAAGTTAATTTTCAGAGACCTGAAGATCTCTGAAAATTTAAAGATCTTCAGCCAACTCCCAGTTAGAAGAAAGCACATCTAAGCTATGCGGGTGCCAATCCGGTGTGGCTCCGCCAAGGTTTCTGGGTTTGCACCCACCCAAAAGTGGGCAGAGCCTGGCCTTGGCACTTTCCTCCCAAACCCATCTCCACGGGGACCTTGCAGCACACCACATTTAACAACCGTTTTCCCAAAATCCAGAAGGCAAACCGGGGGAAGCCATCAGTCATTCACTACATACATCCCACCTGTGTAAGCCACTGCCATCCAAAGGAGTTTCTGTACCCGTGGGCAGTAGGTATATCCACTTGGAAATCCTTGTCCTCAGCACTAATAATAACTGTGCTGTGTATAATCTGTTGGCCAAGAGAAACACTTTCATTTACAGTATGAATAATAATAATAAAATAAGAATTTCCTCTTTTTCCACTAAGCAGACCCACTTCTTGCTCTTTCTTACTTTTGGCTTTGTCTGCCCAATGTTTTGCACATTACCTGCATGCTTAGAGAAGGCAAAGGCGCTGCCCATTCCCACTCACAAGCATCCCAAAAAAACTTCTAGTGCTACAAACCACTCCATACTTCCTTTTAATGACAGCCAACAGAGACACATCCCCAAAAAAACCTTGCAGCTGCCCCATCAGCAAAAATGATGCTTTCAGAAGAGGTTTCTACACAGTTCTCCAGACAAGAAAGATGGATCAGATCAAACCAAGCTGTTTCAGCACAGGGGAGGGAGTGAGCAGAAGGCAAATGTAAAGGCATACAGGGAAAATACACACGCAACCAGTATTTGACTGCGGGGACCTACAATCTGGCAGTTGGAGACATCCAGGTTTTTTTTAACCTTTTGTTCATTGTTTTAGTAATTTTATCTCTCGATGACAGATGAGGCGGATATTGCTAGGAAACTAAATGATTTCTTTGACTCAGTGTTCTGCGGGGAGAATGAGGGAAACATGCCAAAAATTGAGAGAAATTTCCCAGGGGCAGAAAATGAAAAATTAATGAAATGCTAGGCAACACTTGAGTATGTCAAAAGAAAGAAAAAAGGGATAAAAACAATTAAAATCAGACATTGCTCTGAAGGGGTCAGGAGGATCAGCAAGGCAGGAGTGATAGTCTGAAGAAGAACTTGTATGGTGGAAGCCGTTTAACTCCCCAAAAGGAGCAGACAAGAGACTGGGTGAGCTCAGGTTCAGGACAGAGAGTGGGGAACATCAGGCACCCTGAGCCTGGCCTCAGCACTGGGAAAAGTTACTGGCAGTAACTTGAATAAAGAGTGACACACATTCACATGAGGGATGTCAAGGGGGACAGACCTATTTTTTTCCTGTAGGGAGATGACAATGAAGACAGACCCAGGATGTATAAGCTAATCTCATTGACTTGCTTTTCAGCAGGAAAGTACCAACTCTACAATCAATGACAGCAAATGGAGAAGACAGTGCAGCTTTGTGGTAACTTATGAGGTAGGGAAAGAAGTTACATATGTGGGCTAATTTTCCTTATTGCTTATAAAGCTGTATATATATTATTGCATCTAGAGGTGTTCCACGCCTCTGATGTTTGGTTATTGAAAGGCTGTGTCGGCACCAAGCCCAAAGTTGCTGCTCCCATCTTGCAGCCACTCACCTGCCCGTGAGCTGTTTAGCAGAGTAGTTAACAGTTCGAAACCCAGTCTCTAAACTAATCATGGCTTGGGGCTGCCAAACTGACTCTGCGTACTGATCCTGCAGCAGCCTCGGGTTTGCAATGCGAGTCCTAGTTTGGAAATATCTCTCTCTCAGCAGCAGACAGCAGGAAAAGGCCGTGGATTTAGGTCTAAACTCAAGAAGGCACTTAGACATATTGCTATGCCTCTTTGGGACAGGGCTGTTTTCCTAGATTAGTGAGTGACGCGCTTCACCTTGCTAATAGTAATACAGGGGAAGACTAGATGCAGAGACACGATGAAACAAGAAAATAGGTCAATCACTCACTTCTGACAACAGAAGAGAGCTGGGGATAATGCTGAAAAACAAACAGCTAGAAGGACTACACCCAGCTACCTTGATGACAGTGCAGGATGTTGACCAAGAAAGAATCACTGGTGAGAAAAAAAAAAACAAAACAAAAAAAAACCCCAGGCCAATAATGAAGAATAGACACCACCTCCTTTACAAAAAGTAGAAAAAGGTTTTCTCTGGACCATATCTGAGAGACCAGTATGTTTTGCAGGGCACAGTGTTAGCCTCCAGTTTCCTTAATTCTCTTTCAAAAGGATTAATTTTCTAATGAGAGTACTTGCCAACAGGTCACATGGTGAGCATGGCATGTCTGCTGGTATCAGCTAGGTTGTGCTCCCCTACCAAAGCAGCCAGCATTTCTGTTTTACAGACGCAGGGTGAGGGGAACTGTCAGGTGGAGAGAGAAGTGCCAAGACTTCTTTGATGGAAGGTGATAGACAGGTCTCACACTTCTATACCAACTGTTTCAAAGCCTGATTTTTCAATCACTTTTAATAATTTCTTCTGGATCCAAAATAAATGTGGACAGATGACATGATACCCAGACAAAACCTGACTCTCCCAGTGGGAGGAGGAATATTCCTGAGGTTAGTAGGAACTCAACTTTTAAAGCCAAAGAAAGTAACATTTTTCCTATATGCAGCCATTACATTTCCTTTCCGTGCATCTCTTCCTTCCTGTAAAAGAAAAACACTGACGACTAAGTGAGATCCAATATATATGTTTATGTATATATATATAAAGTTTGATGCTGGAAGAAGCCTGCTGCCAGAAATCCTGGCTGCTTTCGGACCAAAGCCGTGCTGAAATCAACTGGAGCCCTTCATTTACAGTTTGGTGGGCATCTTCCAAAACCCTGCATGGACCTGTACCCCAGAGCCTCTCCTGTGGGTGTGAGGGGATTCATGGATTTTACATCAGGAATGGCACAACATGAGAAATGGTCCCGTTCCTATCAAGTTGACTGGTAAGCTTTCCTCCCAATTGAGTGTTTCACCAGTTCAACAAGACTAAACATGTCAGAACAGGCTGTCCACCTACAGCATGGGGGTAAAGTGTTGCTCACCAAAACCAAGCCAGTCAAAAGGCAAAGGGCCAGCTGGTGCCTGTCAAATGAAGCCAACAGTAGGCAAAAAAGGCTTGGAAAACCAAGCACCAAACTTTGACTTTACGTACGTCTTTGCAGTTGCGAGGCCGTGGGTTTGGAAGGGGATTTGTGCAGGCATAGCCAGAACTTTTACTGCATTTATCACAACATCAGGTTTTAAAGCACTGGTACAATGGTACAATGGTGAGCAATGAAATCACAACCCAGATTTGCTTTTGGATCTACAGCTATTTATCTGAAATTTTGGCAGCCATCTCCGTGAGCTACGGTTTTCATTGGGCTCTTTGTTTGGTACCGGCCGGATCCTCAGCAGCTGGAGTCAGCAGCTATAATTTCACATCACTTCAGTGAAACCCAGGGAACAGTTCTGATTTGTCCCAGCTGAAGGTCTGGCTCACAGTACGAGAGAGATCACATCGTAAGTGAAACAGCTTCACAGGGGAGCAAAGCCGCAGAGCCATCGAGTCTGCCATCTCGCTTTGCAGCACAAGGGGTTGATGCTTTAAAGGGAGGAGAGGAAGGAAAGACTCCACTGAGCTCCTACCTGGCTGTGCAACCCTGCACCACATTTGGGAGGGGAGATAAACCCCTGTGTGGGAGCCTTCTGTACTTTGAAGCACCAGTCTTTGCACTGGATAATGCTATGCATTTTTCTACATTACAGCATCCAACACATATAAATCAGCTGCATCACCGCGACTCTAATTCATTCACTGGCACAAATAAGTCCTAAATAAAACTCAGCACTTCACAGGTTTGAATCCCCTACACAGAAAAAGGAGGAAAAGCAGCCTTTTTACTTTCTCCAAGCTCCAACGCAAAGCATGACCAGAGGAGGGTGTGAGCTACTTGGGAAGTAATGTCACAGGCAGAGATGAACCCCAAGGTTCTTTATGCAAGACTAACCTGGACAGCCATCACGACACCTCACATATATATTTTCACGGACCAGCCCCCACATTTTGGTGGTTTTCTCTTTGTCTCATTCTGTTGTGTTTCTGATGTGTACCCTTCAGATCCCTGGGGGGACCACCTGCCTGCTCGTGGCAGTGCATGTGCCGCAGCAGAGAAGAGGGCATTTGCAGGATGCTCAGGGCCAGCTGCTGTGCTGAGGGTGAGAGCCACTAGCTGTGGAGCTGAAATGGCTGCATGGAGAGATGAAGGGTTGTGCAAGGGATGGCTGCCTAGTTCTTGGGGGAGAAGTGTCTCCAAAATCCATAGATGAACCCATCCCTTTGCATAAGAGAGGGAGAAAAGCTCCTGTTATTCAGGGCTCTTCAGCACAGGGAGGAGGGTGTGCTACCTACAGTAGTTTACCCCTGGGCCCCTTTTCTGCACTTACATGTTGGGTATCACATCACCCTGTGATGCATCTTGACCCCGGGGCATCCCGTGGCCTCTGTGTGGTCCTGACTTCCCTCACAAAGTAATATTAAAGCAAAACCTCCAAAAAACCTCAGCAAGAGGCCAGTTCATCAACAGTCATGTCCCAAGCAAGACCCTGACACTTGCCACACACCTTGTGGGCCTCTGTTTCCCATCACATAATT
Organism: Scopus umbretta; assembly: GCA_013400535.1. NCBI lineage: Eukaryota > Metazoa > Chordata > Aves > Pelecaniformes > Scopidae > Scopus > Scopus umbretta. The sequence goes on from VZTL01015044.1 coordinate 65,190, forward strand.
ACAGAGAAAGCGAAAAGAATTTCTTTTTGATAAGCAGGTGTGTGCGGCAGGCAGTCACTGAAATAATATTTCAGCTTGTCAGGGCATCTCCTTGTGAGAAGATCTCAATATTATGAGGTTAAGAGAATCTGAATGTAAAGCTAAGCCATAACATAAAAGCCATGCTATCTGTCAAAGCCATCAACAACCTTGTTGGTGGGATTTAACAGTCAAACTCCCAGCCCAGAGCCTGTCAGCTCTGTCTCCCGCAGCAGATGACGCATTTAGCAGCAAAACTCTTCCACATGAGACAAAAAAATTATTTGGCCACAGAAGTGAACTTTGGATTTTAGATTCTCCTTTTTTTAATTGGTGATGAACATGTAATAAAGAGGAAAAAAAGAAAGCTGTAAAACAACTTAAAAACAGCTGTAAGTATTTCTGAGTTAGACTGGAAGCTTTTTCTGCCAGAGGACCGTACACACCTGATATGCCGCACTTTCAGGATTTCATGCCTAAAATGTTTCCTGATTTAACAAGTGGGTTTGAAACTTCTGTGGCATAATAGCTGACCTTGATAGCCATTGATCAGAAAGCACTTTAGTATGGAGCAATCCTCTCGTAATTTATGTATAAAAGCTTTTCTGGGGCTCCCGCCATTGCTGAAATGGTGGAGTTGGTATGGCTAGAAGAAAACAGCGCTTCTGCTGAGCCTCCAGAGTATAAAATCAAAAATCTGATTTAACCAAGGACCAGGACAACTCAAACTGGGGAATGCAAAATGTGCAGAAATGAGTGCAGAACTCCTTCCTGAGCGGCTGTGTTCACTGCTGTGCTGCAAGCCACAGGGTAGCCCTGTCCTGAGCTGAGGGTGGGTGAGCTGCTTTGACGGGGGTCACAGAGTAATAGTGCCTGGGTTGCATTGTTCCTACCACGCTTAACTGACAGCAGTCATGTCAAGCTGCAGAGAGCTAAGCCTGAAATCTCGCCCCAGGCCCACTGAAGTCAATACGAACTCTTTGCCATTCCCTGAAAAAGCAAAGATGTATCACATGCGGTTTTGCAGAGATGCACACCAGTTCCACAGGCGCCGGCGTGCTGCCTCACCACCGTGCGCGTTCCCAGTGCCAAACACACCAGCAGCACCACTCTGAGGGTTTCTGTGCTCACTGAGGACTCACTTGCTACGAGTAAAGGAATATTTGACCTTTCTATCCCAAGCAGCTAGCAAATTAGCCCTCTAAAACTGCATCAGTTGGGCTGTGTTAAAAGGGGGAGACTTCATTCCCTGCAGTAAATCTGTAATTCAGTTGAAGTGCTGAGCAGCAGGGTAAGGAGGGCATCTGACACACAACAGATGTCTTTTATTTTTTCCTCTACTCCAAGTCGAGACAGTAGTCCTATGTGCTCCCACCTGGGACACGGCTACTTGATCAGGCTTGTGGAAATGAGCGGTGATGCACCTTGTGTGGATCATGCAGAGGAACCCTACTCCTTGGGGGGAAAGCCCATGTCATCACTTAGTGACAATTACACCCCACCACAGGCTGGAAGCAGGATGCCAAGGCAAGGGTCTGCTACACCATTCAAACCAAACTCAGATGAAACCAGTGGCAAAACACAGTAATGTTCAGCAGTGGAGGATGAGCGCTTGCCCTGGTGCCACGGTACAGGCAGCAGAGTGTATCCTGCACCAGCCACTCAAACCACCAGCTAGGAGCCCATTAATGAGGACAGGGAGAAAAGAAGCCATGAATCTCCCCCACCTGCTCAGTCCTTGAGACATTTGAAATACAGTCCTAAAGTTCTTTGTTCTTCAGCATTTGCAGGTCACCTCTTCAATAAACTAGTTTCCAGTTAAACTTTTAATGACGAGCGAGGCACTTGCATGCTCCCAGGGCAGGGCAAGCCCCTGGGCCTGGCATGACTCTGAAGGAGAAGCTGCTGGGCTGGGTGCCCCAGATCTCCACCAGCACCCCCCTGCTCAGCATGCCGAGAGCACGACCAATGCACCCTCAAGCCAAACAGCAGCACAGAAGTTTAAGATAAGTGGGTCAGCTACACAAGGCTGTGCATGCCATTTCCAGAAGCATGTCGTTATTTATATAGCACCATAAGGGACTTTGGAGATTCAAAGACAAATAAATCATCACAGAGTCCCTCCATGAAAGGCTTTGTAATGTACAACTCAAACCCTCCAGGATGTTAAATGTCTTCTATAAGGTGCCAAGTGCTATCAGCTCCCACTGACTTTAATGGACATTCGGATGCTCAACACCTTGAAAGACAGTACTTTCATAGGATTTGCATCTCCAGCAGTGTGTCCACTCACCCAGTTTTAACATAATGGAGTAGCAAATGATAACTATTTTTAGCAAAAATACTCTGCAAGGGACAGATGGAGGACAGGACCACCTAGATTTTCATCTCTAGCTTCTACACTAGTGAGATTTGCTGGGAGGAGAGGGACATCTCTGAAAGTTTGAACAGAAAAGTGGCATCATATCAGAGTGCACCAAGGGACAAGTGAAAACATCACAGCCAAAGCTGACCTTCAGCAAGTGCTGGAGCAAGACACTTTGTTGCCCTAAACTGGTTTTGGGGTATTGCTTTGTTTTGTTTTGGGTTTTTTTAGCATTTTCATTTCAGTTGCTTTATGAATGTTAGCTGTGTCTACCTTCTACAGCACAAAAATTCCTTTCCAAACAGGTAAGTGATCCAGATTGAAGAGATGCAGGGGTGTCCTAGATCTTCAGACTATAAAACTGATTCAGCTGCTGCCTCCAAGCCCAATCTTTTAATTAAATTTTCTCCTTTTATAAAGGTTCCCCCTCCCCCGTGAATCTTGCAGCAATGGGTTTAGCTTTTCTTTGTTTTGTTTTTTTTTTCTAATCTTTAAATCTCCAGGTAATTTAAGCTGCTTCCCCCATGTCATCTTGCTCAGGGCATTGCTACAATTCCATAAAAATTTCAACACAGAGACAGGTCAATCCTTATAATGAAGCTTATCTTGCAGGAGCTGTAACATTTAAGACACATAGTCAATGTGATATTTATTTGCTCTATTTATTAACACCTTTGATGACTAATAGTGAAGGTTATTTGTGTTTGTTGGGGATTTTTAACCAAGTTACCTATATTTCTGTATATTTTCTGAAACAGATGATGATGCTTTTCTGCCAAGTAGTACAGAATCAACCCTTCAAATCACTAAGCAGAAAAATAAGGTCATTCTAGTATGTGCAGGAGGGAAAATACTGTTCACCTTTTTAGCATTTTTCATTTGAAGACCTCTAAGTGTTTTGAAGAGATCAAGGATGGTGAAGAGCCATTTTCCATTAAAATAATGAAGTTAATCTTTAAACCTCAAAGTGATCTGTATCCATGCCTAAGTCTTACAAACAGAGAGCTAGAAAAGTACTGCTACCATTTTGATTTGTTTTTTTTTTTTTTNGGCATAATAGCTGACCTTGATAGCCATTGATCAGAAAGCACTTTAGTATGGAGCAATCCTCTCGTAATTTATGTATAAAAGCTTTTCTGGGGCTCCCGCCATTGCTGAAATGGTGGAGTTGGTATGGCTAGAAGAAAACAGCGCTTCTGCTGAGCCTCCAGAGTATAAAATCAAAAATCTGATTTAACCAAGGACCAGGACAACTCAAACTGGGGAATGCAAAATGTGCAGAAATGAGTGCAGAACTCCTTCCTGAGCGGCTGTGTTCACTGCTGTGCTGCAAGCCACAGGGTAGCCCTGTCCTGAGCTGAGGGTGGGTGAGCTGCTTTGACGGGGGTCACAGAGTAATAGTGCCTGGGTTGCATTGTTCCTACCACGCTTAACTGACAGCAGTCATGTCAAGCTGCAGAGAGCTAAGCCTGAAATCTCGCCCCAGGCCCACTGAAGTCAATACGAACTCTTTGCCATTCCCTGAAAAAGCAAAGATGTATCACATGCGGTTTTGCAGAGATGCACACCAGTTCCACAGGCGCCGGCGTGCTGCCTCACCACCGTGCGCGTTCCCAGTGCCAAACACACCAGCAGCACCACTCTGAGGGTTTCTGTGCTCACTGAGGACTCACTTGCTACGAGTAAAGGAATATTTGACCTTTCTATCCCAAGCAGCTAGCAAATTAGCCCTCTAAAACTGCATCAGTTGGGCTGTGTTAAAAGGGGGAGACTTCATTCCCTGCAGTAAATCTGTAATTCAGTTGAAGTGCTGAGCAGCAGGGTAAGGAGGGCATCTGACACACAACAGATGTCTTTTATTTTTTCCTCTACTCCAAGTCGAGACAGTAGTCCTATGTGCTCCCACCTGGGACACGGCTACTTGATCAGGCTTGTGGAAATGAGCGGTGATGCACCTTGTGTGGATCATGCAGAGGAACCCTACTCCTTGGGGGGAAAGCCCATGTCATCACTTAGTGACAATTACACCCCACCACAGGCTGGAAGCAGGATGCCAAGGCAAGGGTCTGCTACACCATTCAAACCAAACTCAGATGAAACCAGTGGCAAAACACAGTAATGTTCAGCAGTGGAGGATGAGCGCTTGCCCTGGTGCCACGGTACAGGCAGCAGAGTGTATCCTGCACCAGCCACTCAAACCACCAGCTAGGAGCCCATTAATGAGGACAGGGAGAAAAGAAGCCATGAATCTCCCCCACCTGCTCAGTCCTTGAGACATTTGAAATACAGTCCTAAAGTTCTTTGTTCTTCAGCATTTGCAGGTCACCTCTTCAATAAACTAGTTTCCAGTTAAACTTTTAATGACGAGCGAGGCACTTGCATGCTCCCAGGGCAGGGCAAGCCCCTGGGCCTGGCATGACTCTGAAGGAGAAGCTGCTGGGCTGGGTGCCCCAGATCTCCACCAGCACCCCCCTGCTCAGCATGCCGAGAGCACGACCAATGCACCCTCAAGCCAAACAGCAGCACAGAAGTTTAAGATAAGTGGGTCAGCTACACAAGGCTGTGCATGCCATTTCCAGAAGCATGTCGTTATTTATATAGCACCATAAGGGACTTTGGAGATTCAAAGACAAATAAATCATCACAGAGTCCCTCCATGAAAGGCTTTGTAATGTACAACTCAAACCCTCCAGGATGTTAAATGTCTTCTATAAGGTGCCAAGTGCTATCAGCTCCCACTGACTTTAATGGACATTCGGATGCTCAACACCTTGAAAGACAGTACTTTCATAGGATTTGCATCTCCAGCAGTGTGTCCACTCACCCAGTTTTAACATAATGGAGTAGCAAATGATAACTATACCAAAGAAAAATACTCTGCAAGGGACAGATGGAGGACAGGACCACCTAGATTTTCATCTCTAGCTTCTACACTAGTGAGATTTGCTGGGAGGAGAGGGACATCTCTGAAAGTTTGAACAGAAAAGTGGCATCATATCAGAGTGCACCAAGGGACAAGTGAAAACATCACAGCCAAAGCTGACCTTCAGCAAGTGCTGGAGCAAGACACTTTGTTGCCCTAAACTGGTTTTGGGGTATTGCTTTGTTTTGTTTTGGGTTTTTTTAGCATTTTCATTTCAGTTGCTTTATGAATGTTAGCTGTGTCTACCTTCTACAGCACAAAAATTCCTTTCCAAACAGGTAAGTGATCCAGATTGAAGAGATGCAGGGGTGTCCTAGATCTTCAGACTATAAAACTGATTCAGCTGCTGCCTCCAAGCCCAATCTTTTAATTAAATTTTCTCCTTTTATAAAGGTTCCCCCTCCCCCGTGAATCTTGCAGCAATGGGTTTAGCTTTTCTTTGTTTTGTTTTTTTTTTCTAATCTTTAAATCTCCAGGTAATTTAAGCTGCTTCCCCCATGTCATCTTGCTCAGGGCATTGCTACAATTCCATAAAAATTTCAACACAGAGACAGGTCAATCCTTATAATGAAGCTTATCTTGCAGGAGCTGTAACATTTAAGACACATAGTCAATGTGATATTTATTTGCTCTATTTATTAACACCTTTGATGACTAATAGTGAAGGTTATTTGTGTTTGTTGGGGATTTTTAACCAAGTTACCTATATTTCTGTATATTTTCTGAAACAGATGATGATGCTTTTCTGCCAAGTAGTACAGAATCAACCCTTCAAATCACTAAGCAGAAAAATAAGGTCATTCTAGTATGTGCAGGAGGGAAAATACTGTTCACCTTTTTAGCATTTTTCATTTGAAGACCTCTAAGTGTTTTGAAGAGATCAAGGATGGTGAAGAGCCATTTTCCATTAAAATAATGAAGTTAATCTTTAAACCTCAAAGTGATCTGTATCCATGCCTAAGTCTTACAAACAGAGAGCTAGAAAAGTACTGCTACCATTTTGATTTGTTTTTTTTTTTTTTTTTCCATCAGAAAAAAACCCAGAAGAACATCACTGTGAGTGAAGCACACAGGTGGAGAATAGGATACAGCCCCCACTGTCTACATGCCTCCAGAGGAAGGTCCACCTCCCTGTGCTTCCAGCTGCAAAACTCCCCCTGGCACACACACATATCATGCACACTACCCTGCCCTATAAGCAGCTGGAGGTGTGAAATACACTGGGACTTTCACATCCAAGTAACTCTAAAAATGGACAGGACAACTGTAATTTATGTCCACAGTTTCAAAAAGTATCAAAAGTAAAACCCATAAGTACAACAACTGCTTCTAGTTCCAGAGTAAGTAGTGTCCTAAAATAAACCTCTTCCCAGGTGGATAGAAACATGAAGAGTCAGAAGAGAGATGTGAGCTTATTTACAGACCAGTGTGAAACAGCAGAAGGCTTTCCAGCCCCGTCACCCTCTGCTTCCCAAAGGACTCCTTAAACATGTTATTGTTTTCACTGGGATTTCATTCCAATGGGGGGAAATAATCCATCAAAGATATTAACTTACTCCACTCTAAAATGCTGCTTGGCTTTACGAGGCAATAATAAACATATTCATATTAAATTTTATTCCCATGAAAGACAAACAGCAGCAGCACATACAAGAGCAGTTGCTCTGACTTAAGTTCCACATTTTCCCAGTTCACTGACAAAACCAGATTTCCTTTCCACCTTGCATTTCATACAAGGCTAGATTTCAAATGAGGACTACCTTTTGCAGGTGTAATTTTTGCTTCCTGCGTAATTAGGGCACCCCCATTTGTGTGCCAGCCTTTGAGAAAGAAAAGCCAGGCTGAATACTTGTGCTTCTTTCTCCTTCTGTGTAGCTGCAAATCAAAGACCTAGAGAACATTCTTATTTGCACCGTAAATTCATTTACAAGGTTCAAAACCACAAGAAAGGCTCTGGGCTTCAAAAGCCATACCCGAGTGCTCTGCTTTAACCATCACCTCTTCCATGCAATAATCTCACATTTCTTTGACTACTTGCTACATAGACCAAACTCAGGTTTCTGCTGGTGTCTTGTTAAAGCAAGCTCCTAGTCACCAGCACAGCTCAGGGAAAGCAGCGAGAACACTGCTTAGAAACTCAACCAGATAACAAGGAAAAAAAAAAAAATTCACAGAACAAAACTTGCATTATAAATGTGGTATACAGGCCACTTGCAAAAATGAAAAGTTGTGAAAAACAGCCAGAGAAAACTAAGCATATGTTTGAATATACATGTGCATACCATGCTTACCTATATATATATGTGTGTGTGCACATGTACATACACATACAGACACATATATATAGGTATGCATGGTATAAACATGTCAGATTACCAACTTATGTAAAAGAAATGCAACACTTCTAGGAGTTCAGAGAGAAAATTTTTGGAGATAACCTGGAAGGGGCTTTTTGCTTTGCCATCCATATCTGTGAGATATCTGGCTTTCTACAGGACATGGACCCACTGTGTGTTGCTCTGGCTCCCCGGATGGCGTATGCTGTGTATCCAGCAGCAGGTCGTGTTGCATCCATGGCATGACTCTTTTTGGCTGCCAGCTGATTAAGATGTTGTGAGTGACATAGTTGATTCCAGGGGCTGAGTAATGCTGTACTCTTACATAGAAATGAATTGTCCTTTCCTCTGTAACACCTGATAACTTCGAATTCCCTAATGCATTTTCACTTAACATCTCTGCAGAGAATGGAAATACTATCCCATTTTTATAACAGATTTGCTTATACTATGTACCTGAATACAAAACCTTTCTGTAGACTTATTCCTCACTACGCGACAAACAACTGAGCAACAAACGGCTCCTTGCCACCTAAATTCCTTTGTATGCTTGGAGAGTGACTCCAGCGCTGTTTCACAGCACCAGAACTAGGAAAAATGGCCATTGGTCTTCAAATAACGGAGATCATGATGTTTTCATCTAATAGCACTTGTATTTGTTTCTATTACGTACAGTAATAATGTTCCATAATACAGGCAGTTGTCTGCATGCTGTGCTCCTCTGAATAACCCAGTTTAAAATTCTATGAACAGGCATAATATATTCCATCTCCCGCTCCACAGAATTCTTCCTTCGTCCATAATATGCTTTCTAGCAATTTTTATTTGGAAATAAAAAATTTTATTTGGAAATAAAAATACTTGTGAGGCATCATCTCATTTAATTAGGCACTGAGAAAGGCAGATATGGCTTGAGCACTGGCTGATAGTCTGTCTTCCAAATAAAAACTGCTTGCAGATATAGAAAAGCTGTTTAAGTGGCTTTAGCAAGACACATGAGGTAATGCTTACACTTCTTTGTACACAGATCTATCCTTAGATGTATTTAGGATTTCTTTCAAGACTAGAAGTTCTGCTATTGATTTGGATACTCAAAAAGGCTCCTTTGTTATTGAGTAGGTTTAAAAAACACTGTCCCGAAGGCTGTGTCGTGGGCTCACCAATGTCTGAATACCACTGTCAGCATCTGCAACCATCTGTTGGGAGCTCCATTTTGAGGTGGAGAAAGAAAAAGGTGCCTGCAGAGCACCCATCTGCAAAGAGTGAGGTGGAAGCCCTTCTTGGCTTAAACCAGTGCTGAGAATTGAAAGACATCAAACCAACTCGTTCTGACCACAGACCACTGCACACAAAAGGAAAATGCTGAGGAATGAGCTATTTCCTATTTTCCTATGTTGCTGGTCAAATCTAGTAATAGGAGATACTTTCAAGATGCTTTGCAGCTAGCAGCTACACTCATTTCTGAAACTATATATTTCGACAATGGATTATCCCAGCCAGGATCTTCTGAAAAAGAAACAAATCAAAAAATATGAAAAGACACAAAGGTCAATAAAACCTCTTCTGGAGTATCCATCAAGTGATGTTTACTGTCATCAAAAGGTTATATTTCTCTAAGAGCATTACAGACTGAAGGAGTTTGTGCTGTGATGCATGGGAAGCAACAGGGTTGTTGCAAACAACCCATAGGCTGGAGAACAGCACTCCACCTCAGGCCATCCAGGGCAGGAGGACAATAAATCCTCCTTCAATTCCATTCACAAGTCTTTGCATATCAGACTCAATCTGACCGATGATACTGCCAGGACCAGTATCTTATAAACCTCATCTGCTGTCCAGCTTTTCAACACCCTCAGCAGGAGACTCTGCACATCCATCTGGGCATCAGCCAGTGACTCTCATTGTCCTAAATGATCCTTTAAATTTTGGTAGCTGAACCACATGACAGGAAAAGGGATAAACCTCACGAATTAAATGGTGTAATTCTGAATGGCTGGGTCACTTCTAATACATACTTGGCAAAAGCAAAACACAGGATCTCAAGACATCACCTGGCCTATGCCACCCCCACAAGTGGCAAAAACTGACTCTCTTAACTTAAAAATCCAAACGGAAATAGCTCTCATTTTAGAACAGAGTTGTCAAAAATTAGCAGCCCCCTCCTTGCCTTTTCTTGTCTAGAAGAAAAAAATTCCCTCAACTTTAACACAGAAAAGTTATACCAACATCACACGCGTGTGGAAATGCCAAAGTCAACATTTAACTACCATGCTGTATCAGGTCAAAAAATGAGAAATAACTGTGCAAAAACATCTTCAAGCTCAACGTATGAAAACTATACTAAATAGGTTCATTGTGACTGTTGACGGAGAGAAGCATTTTTCAGTGAGGTGTACAGCTGTCCTTCTGCCCCAAACTTGCCTTGCTACTGACTCTTGACTTCCACAAGATTGTATCTGGGTTTGGCTTATTCTGCTCAGGGAAATCATCATTTCTATTTAAACTGCAGTAATGGAGTTTTAAAGAAAAACGAAGGTGGCACTTAAGCTCCTAATCCTCACCAACATTCAGGGCTCTTTTATATTGAGCTGAGTGCCCTTAGTTTCCTTCAACTTCAGTGCTGATTACAGGCATTCAGCACATCACAGGAGATGCTTTTTATTGTGCATTACTATTGCCTTGAATCCATAACTCTTCAAAAGCCTAGTGCAAAACAAGAAGGCATGGGTATAATTTGTCAAACTAAATGACAAAGATACAAGATGACTATAACTTGGCGCCAATAAAATTCCACAAAACCCAGATCTGGTTGTGGAACTATAGCCACCTCCCATCATGTAGCAGCAGACAGAAAGGAGAGCATGCAGCAGAGAAGCAGGACAGAGTATAAGAGAATACCTGACTGCACCCCTCAAAATAAGGGAGGACAAGTGAGTCTCTCGGGCATATCCAACTCCTGGATTGGTGCAGCTACAGTCTAACCATAATAAACACAGTCTAATCGCAATAAACACAACTTCCAGAATCTCTGGCAATTGAGCCCAAGGCATAAAAGAAATATCCTTGCATTTACATTAAGCATGAAAATGCAAAAGTACAAATCTATTCTGCCATAATGCATGGGAGCATAATGTATCTGAATATGCAAGCATCAATTAAAAACCAGACACTTCCAAGTGTATCAACCTGGCAGAAAATATGCCTGGATTGTCGGTGCTCCTTGGAAAAAAACATCCTGTTCACCCTTAGTAAGGCTTATTTATTCATTTAAAGAAATACAATCTTTAAAAAATTGCTCTAGCCTTTGATCTCCAGTCACCAGTACAAAAGGCATTTGGAGCACTGCTCAGACTTAATTAGCTTTCTCCTTTTTTATACATGACCTCAGTCACACTCTAATTAATCCATTTATAGTTTAAAATCTATCAGTCAAATCCCATACTTCATTCTTAAGACAACTTCAGAAATGGATCCACTCCTCCTCCTAATTTGTTGCAATACTAGCAACATCCACCCCTCCTTTGGGCAGTCCCCCTTTCTCACCCAAGAAAAAAAAAAGAAAAAGAAAAGAAAAAGAAAACCACCATACACCTCCAAAGAGTAACTGAACTTGAATCACCCAGAAACGGGGCTCCTCAGTATACAGAATAAAAAGGAAATATAAGCCCTATTTTGTAAAAAAGGAAAACTATGAAAAGCTGAACTCCACCTCCTGTATTGCACCGAGCCACTGCTGCACATAATACGGAGAGCTGTCAAGAGAATTAATTAGGATATAAAATCCAGCGATTTAAGAATTCTCTCTCCTTAGAACATTCTTAGGGATTTGCTCAGAATTAGAGGATGGTTTAGACTTTAAAGGGTTTTTTTCCCCCCTTTAATGAGATCAGCTGCATAGTGGAAAATGAGACTTTATTTATCTAAATATCACATGAAGAACTGAATAATTTAATAACTTCTTTCAGCTAAATCCAACCCAATATATTTACATGTCTTGTTTTCTTTTGCATGTAAAAATACTTATTTTGTATTTGACTTCCAATGTATAAACAATTCTTAGCTTTACAAACATTAAAGATAAATAATTAGAATTCTGTATTAAAAACCAATGGTTATCTTTGCTAGTGATAAAAAGCCTTTCAGTTTATACTTATATTCGACTCTGAAATCATATGATGTTATTCACTTAGGCTAGACCTCTTAGTGACTATTTCTGGACATAATAAAACTTTCACCTGATTTAAAAGTGTTATGTACCATTCTAGAATCAATTCTTGTCTATTTTAGATCAAAAATAGCACTGGGAATCAGTAACAAATAACACCCAATTGATCATAAGGGACATAGGAATGTCTGAGTTATGCATTCAGTTAAATACAGTTTTAGAAAAAACTTTGACGTTTCAAGGTTTGGAAAATAATCATCAAGTGCTGGAAACGTTAAAATCCGGTATATCCATGTCCTTTTGATACTGCTTTATCTATCACTAAGGCCAGATTCTGCCACTCTTGCAATAATTTACTGTCTCAATGGAATGATCCATTTTGTTTAGGTTAATTTAGTTCAATAAAGTCAGTGTAATCAGTTCACACCTAGGATTATTTCTTAATCCTGAGTATTGGAAGAAAAAAAAAAACAAAAAACAAACCAGGAAGATTTGCTTCTGATACATGAAAAAGAAATGGGTGTAGAAAACTGGGATGCAATCATCCAGAAGGACAGGTTGATCAAAAATAATCAGTCTAATTTATTACCTAGAAATAATTTTAAACATTCTAAAATACAAGTATACTTGGATTAGTTAAAAAAAACACAAAAAAAACCCAAACAAAAAAACCCAAACCACACACTCTTGCATCCATCCAGCACAAACAAAGTAGCTTTACTTAACTAATACTAAAGCAATTTTACAGTGCAGGTTTTCTGCATTTTAACTGAAATCCAATTTGCATCCTTAGCAAGTTTGTTGTAAATCATGAATGAAAAGTAAGCTGGTAAATAAAAATTAACTTGTTCACTATTTTCTAACTAATTAAAACCTATAAGATGAAAATATGAAAAAGAAATTTAAAGCTATATAATTCCCTACATTTGTGTACAATGTATTTTCTTGCTGGCAAAAACTGCCAGATTTGGTGTAAATTATGTACTTTGGCAAATCATCATGTCCTAAACTTCACTAAATAATATCAAGTTAAGTCTCACTCATAAAAAGATCACAAAGTAAAAAAGAAAAACAAAGACACTTCTCATGTTTAATTATAGAGACTAGATGGACTCCTCAGTGTGATGACGTTAAGGGTGCATCTGCCCACTTTGGCGCATGTCCTCTTCCCGTGTAATTCTGTGGCCACGCATGAGCTCAGCAAATGGAAAAGCTTAATTTGTGCACAGCTGCCAGCGTGCACTCTGCTCACCAGTCACCCTTTCTTAGCAGGAAAGCACACACTTATATTAATATTTATTAAGTCCTTCTAATGGCGCTGGCCTATTTGTGCACTTGCACTTCAATCCATGGTTGCCTCACAAGAGCACGGTATGAAATAAATCAGCACCCCATTTGCAATATCTGCTTCCCTGCCTGTAATATAAGGATGCGTGTTGTGGCAAAATGCAAGCTAGCAGGTTTCCACCTCAAGTAACTTTTCCCTTTCAGCTGCAAATAGCACGCAGAGTGGAAGAGTGTGGGTCGCTGCGGTCTCTCACTGCTTCCATCCAAGTCAAAGATGCTTCTTGATCAAGTAAAGCAGGAGAAAAGTGAGTGAGGGAAATAGAGTCAGTTGCAAAGACGCACTGCTCAGAAAGCAGTAAAGCCCTACCACACTGTGCGGGCTCAGGAATACGTTCAGTCATGGGTTTCAATCACTGGTTTTTCCAGTTGCCACTGGCACTTTGGAGTGTTTCTAACACCTCAGTTCCTGTTGAGCCTTGGCTTTGCACAGGACTGCGGTGGGTGCAAGCTCTCCCTTCACAGCAGGGCACTGGAAGACAGTTGTAGAGGCGAACATTCAGTGGTTTCCCTTCATACATTTCCATTCATTCCCTTAATACATTTCCATTCATTCCCTTAATTCCCTTACAACAGAATCAAAGGAGAGAACAGAGAAACTGGGGCAATATAGGGGGCAATTCATCTTATTTGAAGGAGATGTCTAAAAAAGTCGGATTCATCACTCTCTAAGAGTGTCTATATCTGTTAATTAACTACAAAGAGATTCCCGATTAGCCCAGATGCAGGTGTAAACGCTGCAAACATCTGAAGTAGGATCCATCAATCCCACTCACAGCACCTTCAGAGAACTGAGCTGCTTGAGTGTCTTTGAGTTTCCTCTGCCTGGAGTTTTGCCATTAGCAGCAAGCCAATGCGTTTAGGCCACAGTTGTACAACACACACTGATTTATCGAGTGAACATTTCAGAATACAGCACAGGTTTCTAACTGCATCATGAAGAAAGAATTTTCAACAGTTTAGGAAAAGCCAATGGTGTAACAACCATCCATATAGTTGAAACCTCTTCACTGGCTAACCTAAGCTGCTGAACTTTGGGTGTCTAACACATGGTAGACATCCAAGTGCGCTATGCATTGCCTCACAGTGTGGTCACCAGCACAGCAACAAGCTCTGCTTTCCATCAGCCTCACATCTAGAGATTTGTCTGCATGTGAGCAAAGTCAGACTGCACTTGGGATGAGGGTCTGGGCATGTGGGACATGACAGTCCCTCCTTTGGCAACCTCTGCTTGCATTAGATGGGAGCCTGAGGAGTTAAGAGTTCCCAAAGACAAGGCAATCTCTAAAGACACTACACAGAGTAGGAGAAAGGATACTACTTATGCCATGAGCAAACTGCAGTACCAGAGAGATTAAAAGCTGGGAATGAAACCATCTCAATCCAGCATAGTCAAGTGTTCAAGTAAAGAACTGTCCTTCCTTTTTAAGACAAAAGGAAAATAAAAAAAGAAAATTCTAATAAATGTTTTCTTTAAAAAGAAAGTATTTGTATATAAGAGCATAAGTAGTGAGAACACAGCATTAGTATTGGCATACAGATCTTTAAAAGATGGATGTTCTCAGGATACAAGGAGCTGACACATTCCCAGCACAGAGCAGTCTCAGGGTGAACTGCAGATGAGACCATGTTATCAGTTGTTCACCACCTATGCCAGGTTCTCATAGTCTGCTTTTCATTTTCATCAAGCCTATTTCATTACCATGGCCTTGATGCAAATGAAAATAAAGTCATCAGTCTCTAGACAGATATACAACTTTTGTTAGAAAGGCGATGAACCCAGTTCCTGTTCCTGCAAACAATTATGCAGTAAGCAGTCTAATTTTCTACAGATGGCTTAATGAGGCTGCATATGCATAAAAATTTACCCATAGGCATATTTGCAGTAGAAAGGCCATGGTTATCTCTTAGCTGCAGGGTCTTCCAGAGACCCAAGTGATTACCATTGTTGAGAGCAACAAAAGCAATGCTATGAATTCATCATTAGAACAAATATTTCATAATTGTGCTTTAATAGTTACACCTGGTGCTAATATTCTTAATGATGGAGCATCATTTGGGGGAAAGCTTCCTGCACTGTGTGGTGACAGACACACCAGCATGGACACAGTCAACCCATGCCTCTGTGGTAGCTGCAAAGTTCAGAGAGAGCTCAGATGCCAGGATGGCATCAGTGCCCATGCTGCAGAGCTGCAACCACCCAGGGGTAGCCAGAGTGCCTTAAATCCTCTCTGTGGGACTCAGGGAGGGATGGAAGGAATCAGGTGGGACCATGGAGGTCAATATTCACAGCATAGCCCACACAATGCCATCCCCTTCATGGAGAGACTAAGTTGCAGTCTGCCTCTTCTCAGCTTCAAACACATCTCCAGGCTCGTGGCTGTATGAAAATTTTGGCACTGAGCTGGTAGGGAAGGATGGCCACCTCTGTGGGAACAATCACCCCAGGATGGTGGGCTGTGTCCAGGCAAGGGCAGCATCAATGTAGTGGGGACACCAGACACATCTTTGTCACAGGAGTGGGAGTGCTGCCCATGGGGGAAGCCCCAGCATCCCAGTAATGACACCAAATGCACGCATGCCCAGAAATGAGCCAGGGGACAGTCAGGATATCATCCTGACAACCACTGCAGTCTCCCCATGACTGCAATGGGATGTTTCCAGGAGCAAGTCTGGCATTACCATTCCTACGTTTCCTCGCTGGCTGCTCTCAGCAGGTATCTTTAGGTTTTTTGAAGGCTGAGCACATTTTAACTGCTATAGCCCTTCATTCTTTAGGACAGGCCACCTATGTTAATTTTCACCTCTCCTATATTATTTTTATCTAAATCCTGACTGCAAATTCAATGGGAATGCATTTTCTTGCTGTCTATACATGTTTTCCCCTGCTGCTCTTTAACACAAAGGCACATCTTACAGGGCATGAGAAACAGGAATTTTTATCAATGACAGTCATAAATATGTTATTTGCTTCCATTACAGTGGGACCAGAATGACTCAGTTGTCACAAGGCAGAGACAAGGCCGCCCCAGATACCCTTGGGTGAGGCTGAGAGGCTGGAAACTCTTCCCTTGCAGTCTGCATGGCGCATGGACCCTGCAGCTACCCAGGAGCTGAGTAAGGAGTACAAGGCCCAAGGACCTTCAAAGAGATTTTGAAAGGAAACAGCTGGTGTTTCAAACTCCCCTGTGTGTTTCCGAAAAGCTGCATGAAGCATGTAAAAGGAAAGGAAATATTTGTCTTTGAAAATAAAACAAAAAAGTCATTAAAAGCTTGGAAGATGTGACACCATACAGGAAAGTAGATAGATGTAGTTCTTATAAAATAGATAACTTAATATTTGTCCCATTTAGGTGCCTAATATTCCTAGGCTCCCACATTAGACCAGGAAGACTCCCTGCTTTGCTCAGACACAGACCAAAGACCCTGTAAAGGCTAAGGGAATAAAGTGGGGACTGTGAGCTAGAATACACTTGTACAGGAAAGGATAACAAAACCCACACAAAATCTGGGGCAACCCCATATGGGAGACAGTAGAGGTATGACAAATGCTGCCATATTTATATCTGCAATACAGTTGCACTGCAAATACCTTGGGAAATTGGAACTGGAAGAGACTGATTGGTAAGTCTAGTGTTACAAAAACAGCAATGTGAAACACACACATAAATTGGAAAGTTGTTCTGTTATGTAGAACAAATAGATCTCCTGACTCTGGACCCAGCACTGTTGTCAAAATAATTATCAGTGAGCGAAGCAGAATCTATGGTCCATTATGGAGACGAGAAGGAACCTCTCACGGACCATTACCAGCCCAGGGTTAGACCTCATTAACCCTAGTTAAGCCAAGGGGGATTATGTGCTGCTTACCAGATCTGAATTTGGCTTTAGATTTACCACTTGTTTACACAAGTGGATAAAACAGAGCCCATTTCTGCTTCCAGACACCCTCACTGACCACTCCATGCTTCCCTGGGAAAATTCTAATAAAATAGCTGCATTATTCTGCATTGGTGCAGCACTTTTTGATCCCAGTCAGGCTGGTCAAAGCCCAGGTCTCACACTTCTCTTCAGACAAATGCAGTCTCCCTGCCCTCCTCAAAGGACGTGCTGGGGGAGTTTGGCCGCCTGGAGCCGGCAGGAGCTGGGGAGCAGCCAGTTCCTCTTGCCTCCTCCTGAAGCTGGAGCAGATGGTTTGTCCATGATGTGGCCATTTGTTTGAACTCAGACTACACAGGTTGTATTTGATGAATAAACTAAATGCAGGTTGGAAGTCAATGCTCTTTGCTGTTGAATAAATGGTGCCTTGGCATGATTTTGGCTTGAGCTGAGTAGCTCTTTCCTAAACAATTTCCAAGCAGAGCAGCACAGGCCATGGACCATTCCACATGATTAATTTGCATATAGCCACCCTGCTTTGGAGACTGAACCAGGGCATCAGCACAGACCTGGGCTGCACCATGCCAGATGTCCTCACTGCTAGAGAACAGTCTTGACCACATTCGACTTGTTGGTCCAGATGTACTCTCAAGCCTAAGTTCAGATAATTAGCCTTATGCTGTGGTATGGGAATTACTTCTCCTTGCCACCTCATGTGACACACACAGTGGGATGCTGGCTTCTTCCCCATCAAGAGGTCAAACACACAAGCCTGTGCATGTTAGGATGGAGAGACCAGCCTTGCACAGACTGCATGTCCTTCTGGCATGCAAACCAAAGTCCCACCCCCACCACTTTACAAACACAAACCCTACAGTCCTCTGGACAAGCTGGGACAAGGTGAAGGCACAAAGGAGCCATGGAGGATGACATTGCTCAGGTACAAAGCACATTTGCTCTTAAGCATCCCCCCATCTCTATTGCTGGGAGCTCCAGCTCACCGCTCTTCTAAGGGATAAAGAAGATAAATATACCCATCACTACAAGCTATGCAAACAGCCAGCGACTTGGATTGTAGCACATGGACAAGCCAAGATGATCAATCTGCCACAGCTGAGCACGTCCAAGGCCGCTATTATTGCTGGGGGATTTCTAACAGTTGTGCTTTGGAAAACAAAACAAACAGTGGCACGCTTCTACACGCACCAACTCAGGCAGCTCACCAAAATCAAACCAGACCACTGAGGACTGCTCGACCTGGAGGATTTAATTAGCACACCCCCCCCCGCCCCGAACTGTCTGAAGGGTTTAGAGTTTTATTCTAACTTTTAAATTTACTGCTCTTATTCAAAAGGAAAATTCATGATCTCAAATGTCAAGAAGTTATGTTCAATTTCCTCCTGGCGTTTTGACCTTCTCTACATGAGGGAAGTAACCCTTAATGAGCCGGTAAAGCAGGGCTGCAGAGTGTATACACGTTGAAGGGCTCCTGTACGTCTGTCAGGACAAGGCTCCATGCTGGGGACCTCTCATTCATCTCAGACCCAGGAGATACCTCCACATTTCAATGGACCAGTGTAGAACAAATACCAACATTTTTCAAAGAAATTGCAAAAAGAGTGAATAATATAACCAAGTCCAGTTTAGATTCCAATATGGACAATCAAAAACATTTCTTTTCTAATTTAAATTATCTTTTTAATTAACTTTACAAAACCAGGTATTGGGTCCTCAGTTTTTCTATTTTTAGTGAATCAGCATCTCACGCAGCCAAGTGCAGTTGTAACACGACTCAGTGAGAAGCATTCTGACATTCCAGGGTGAATTTTGGATGGTTACTGATTTCCAGCTAACATTTCCAGAAGTAACTAAATCACTGAGTTTCTTTTTGGGCATTGCTGAAAATGTGACCCAAACTGAAAGGGAGTTCATATTCATTAAATATTACTTCATTTTCTGGAAAGAAAGGAAGAGAGATGGGATTTCACGATATTATTTGTAGAAAGAGAGTTAATAACAAAAATACAGAAAATGTGAAAATCTCATCTATCATGTCAATTACAAATACATCCTGAAACGATGAGGACAATTCAGTGCAATTTCATCTAAAAGTGTGTTTGCTTCACTGCTGGAAAGTAGGAACAAACTAGTACAGCACTCCCTCCACAGTGGTCTGGTTCAAATCCAGCCTTTGAAAGTTATTATCCACATGATATATCTGGCTTCCATGAAATGATTTCCATCCATTCACGAGCTTTGGAAGGGACAGGTGCCCATGTACTAAAAGTCAGTATCACAACCTGGATCTTTGCTGGCAGCCTCAGCTGCAAGGTTGAGGAAGAAACTGTGCACAGAAGACAAGCATGTCTCCCCCTCCATTTGCTCCCAACAGTCTCACATCGGGCCACTTCTGTGCTTCAAACCAGGGATAACACTGGAAAATATGCTCATACATCTTGAGGAGGAATGTGAAACTGCATGCTGACAACTTTCAGGAAGTCAATTCCAAACCATTTGGGGATTTCCACACAGACAGCACAAGCTTCTCTACCCAGTGTTGTGCAAAGCATTATTTCAACAACTGTCACCATCTTTTCATGCTCAGCCATACCAGCTATTCAGACTTCCTTGCTGGTACAGACACCTAGGACACGTTACATGGACATAGGACCTCAATGCTAAGGAAACCCCCTTCTTCCTGTTACACCAGCATTGCTGCTGCTGAGGTACAGAGAAAGGGAGGTGAAACTCAACTCCTACAAGAGATCCGTGGCATCAGTTTGTGTTGGTTTTCACCCACTGCGAGAGATCAATGAGGCATAAGAGCAAAAGAAAGATGGCCCTCACTGGCATGAAGTTTTACAAGCATCCTCCCACTGCTTCAGCCAGCTTGCACATTTCATAGCATTATGAAGTTTAAATGCCATGGGATAGATCTGTCTGGCAATAAATTCAGCCAAAGGCAAGCTCTTAAAAAGCCATCATTATGTAAGGGTGTGCTTGCTTATTATAATGAAGGATGGAAAATACAGTACGCGTCACATAGTGTAATTCAAAATTGATTTCCTATCATGACACATTTTACAGAGGCTATTCTGCACAGTGCCTTTGCCATAGTCTAAACCAGGACTGTTTTCCCACTTTTCTTCCCTTTCATCTTCTCCTGTTTGCACAGTGCAAGAGACTATTTCAAGGCAATGCCTTCATCTTCACCGCACATCAAAAGCAAAGCAAGGGAGGAGTGCTGCTTCTATCCTGGCAGCTCTCCATCACATTTTAAAACTATTCCTTGAACCATAAAAGCACATCACTCATTTTATTTTGCTACTCATCAAAGAAGAGCTGGTTGCTAACAGCAAAAAGAGCCACTTGTGAAACATGCCAGCTCCTGGTCTCATCCTGCCAGGAGCTCCGTCATCTCAGTTCCCACCAACGCTCTGCTTCCTACAAGAATCTGGACCGTGCAGGATTGGCCTCTCCTAGAAACTGAGATGGTGCTAGAGTTATGTTTCTACTTTGAAGACCACATAGAAATCCTGTCACAACACCCTCAATTTTTCAGCTGAGCTCTTCTTTCCATTTATTTAGATTTTACCTCTTCAGCCACTTCAAATTTGTGATCTTTTTGTGCTGATGCTGCTAAATAGGTCTTATATCCCAAAAATTGCTTTACCACCAGCACTGCCTGGCAACCTTGTCTGCCAACTCAACAGAGATGTCACGGGCTATGGTGTAAACTACACTTCCCGCCTTTGATCTTCTGTTGGATGGTGCCCTTGACATGACTGGTACCATACCTGTACTCCTTCACAGGCTCGTCAAGTTGGTCTTACATGCACACACAGCCACGTTCACACCTACATAAGAACTAGGTTCAGCCAGCATCATAAAGGAAAAAACCCAGAAGACTGCAGTCCCTATGGAAATAAAATGCAATGAGCTGTCCATGAAGAGCCACTTCAGTAAGGTGACCTGCCACAATACCATGCTACAACCTGCAGCATAAAGCAGACACATGACGGGGTAGAGGAGCCTTGAGTGGTTCAAAGTTGCTCACCCCAGATCCCACCACCCTGGGACTGGAAAGGCCATGAGCATAATTCTATGATGATTTCTCAGTGTTACAACCTTTTCTCTAGCCTGCCCTGTGGGCTATGGTAATACTACAGTATATCAAATACACAGTCACACTCTCCTTACCAAATCTATGTCCCTTATATGCCCTTGCCTCCTATCCAACGCACTTCAGACCCTTCCCACAGAACCCTGGGGAGGCAGCTGGGTTGCCAGGTAGGGAAAGAGCTGCCCCAGCGGATCTCAGGCACTGCCCCACTCCTTGCACCGGGAACAGGGCTGCCAGGGCAGGAGTAAGGAGCTCATACAGACACTTATTTGTGCTTCACATGCTATAAAGAAGCTACAATTCCCCATCTTCAAAACTTGCAGAAATCATTAAAAGATTATTAAATGCCTGAGGCCCAATGAAAATTGGACTTTCTATTATTTCTATTTCTACAAATAAAAATTGAACTATTGTGTTTCTATTCTGTAAGAGAGAAAGCTCACAAACTCAGCATTTGGACCAGAGCAGCTCAGGAAAACAAAGCAGCCTGACAGTCACACAAAGCCCTTCGAGGTTCAGCTCTTGAAATCCTGCCCTATGTTTGAGCTACAGTACCACACTTGGTCCCTTTTGTCTTCCCAAAATAGCAGCTAGCAGGGCTGGAGAAGAATCAGTTCCCAAGTAAATCTCATGCAAATTGGAACCACACAAAAGAGGCTATTAAACTGCAATGGACATCAGCAGCACCACTCTCAGACCTCCATGACGTGTTTCAAAAGAGACTGATATTAATTAAAAATGGGTCTCAATTTATTTATGTTTTTTTCCACTGTGCTTTATTATTTTAATCACTGAAATACTGGACACTTGTGACCCATTCCATTGTACAGTTTTATTCAAAATTAATACTAAGTTACACAAAAAATAATAATGGAGTTTTCCTATCAATATAAAACAAAAATCAGGTTTTGTCTGTAGTTACAATTTGTCCAGTAACAATATCTAAACATATCTGAAATTAACCAGCACAGATGTTAATCAGATAGAAGTAGGTCTGCAGTATCTTTGCATGAGTAACGCTATATGACATAATTAAAATTTCACATTTGTGTAACACTTTCCATCTCCAAGGGATCCCAGAACCCATTAACCAGTACAGCAGAACAGACATATTTTGTAATATTTTGCCTTCCTGTGACAAATTTCTTCCACGGATTTCAAATCATTTCACAAACACTAATCAAGCCTTCAACAGCCTGTGAAGCTGCTGCACAGCAAAGGGGATCAGCTCCGCTGAGGACACGCAGCCCTGAGGATGGGGTGAATCACAGCATATCAGAGTAAAGGCTGACTTGGTACCAACCGCTTCAACTCAGCAAAGGTTTCTATTTAATAAAATATTTAATCATATGTTTATTGCGCTTTAATGGATGCAAGCATGGCCTCAAGCATCTTGCTGAATGTGAGTGTGTGGTGAACAAGGACCTGGGAAATTGTGGTGCAGAGGAGAGTGTGGCCACTACTGGCCCGTGAAGGCAGCTCCTCCCTGACATTTATTTCTCATAATTACTTCAGGTTTTACTCTCAGACCCATCACCATTTTTTCTGTTTCATAAATGCCCACATCTTTAACAGGTCTTGCAACTCAACTTTCTTTCCCTGTATACTTTCCAGTTTTCCAACTGACAAATTTTCCAGCTGACATGTTCTAGAAGAGACTACATTTTAAATCAAGGATAGTTCTCCAAAATTTTCCATGCCAAATCTTCTTACTTGAGTAGCACCCCATGTAACACAGAGGTACTGCTCAGTGAAGCAAGAGGAGAACTTCACCCCCAAGTGCTCTCTAAGGGAAGCAACAAGTTGTTCCCAACCTGAGCTTTTGCTGCGTTGAGCTAAGTTTACTGAGCACAGCAATCTATGTACACAGCTTCAGCAGCTTGCCGTGGCAACCTCTTTTAGGCATGAGGAAGAACTGACTAAGTGCCGTTCACTTTCATGTTTAAAAGAATGTGAGTTGGGGATCATGGAAAAAACACATATATACCGAAAAATATTTTCCCATAAACTGTCCATTATAACACCAAAGTATTTTCAAGCTCTGTTCAGAAGCCTGAAAATCATATTGATTTGTGGACAACACAGAAGCCATTGAATTTCTCTTTCTGAGGTATTAACGTAACACTGGACTTTTTCAGCATCATGTTGCAGAGGACACAGAGGATTCTGCCTAAGGCTTTACTGGAACACACTTTTTTTTTTCTGTATTAGCACCAAAGGATCACAGTAAGAGGTCTAGGAGATTGCAGCAGACTGAAAAATGATTATCCTTGTCTTTTAAGAAAATGAGAGCAGGGCCTGGGAAGAAATGCCCGATAAAGTCCATAAATGTCCATCAAGCACTAAACCAAGGACCATAAAATCTTCCTCCTTCTCTCCAAGCTCTGTACTAAAAGCAAACCATGTTATGAAGTATAATGATTATTTCAGCCTAAGGGTTGGTGGTTTATAGTTTGGTTTTTGGTTTTTTTTTACTTTTT
>VZTL01015045.1:0-12643 GCA_013400535.1 Scopus umbretta
GAAAAATAGTTGAATTCAACATTGCAGTCAAGTAGAAATTTCTAAAATTAACTTTTTCTGAATAATCATGTTACTAAAATCTATGATATATTGGGACAGATCAGCCAACCTTTGTCAATGTGAATCAGTCTGGATTCCATGGTAATTTCAAGATATTATTCCCAGAAAAACTGCCCACAGATTTCCTCCTTTCATTAAGTTCTTATTGCCTAAGGAGAGATTTCAAGGAATGTGAAGTGGTTAGACATTTAATTTCTGAAAAACAATGGAAACATCAGTGTCTGTTGCTTAAATCTTATGTGTGCTTTTGAAAATCTAGGGNTTAAATCTTATGTGTGCTTTTGAAAATCTAGGGTGATTTTTTTTTCCACACAAATACATCTGTGGACCATTAAACATAATTTACCTAAATAATTGTACTGTGAGTGCTATTTTTTTTAACTTAAAAATTTAAGAACAGATCTTATCCTGTTGTTTGAATGAAGTATGTGAAGTACTTGCTGAAGCTTTTTTAACCTAATATTACAGTGTAGTTTTATTTTTCCTTCACAAGTTTTTCTTAATTAACATCACTAGCACTTGTTCAGGATGAAAGGTGCCTCTTTGCAAAGACTCATGAGACAAAGGAAAAACTCTCAAGTAATATATTCTTCTCTGAAATATTCCTGAACAGAACTAATTATACTTCATACTGAGTTTAGAAACTTTCTGGGAAATCCTTTAAAGTATGAAGGCTGAAAACCAACAGAGTGAATCTTAGATTATACGAATAATCTTTTTACATGTACATACTTAAATTTTTATCTCATTTACCCTGAAATTTATAATATGACTCAACAAAACAGCCCTAAGTGAGATTAGTGTCAGGGTTTCATACGGTAATAATATTTTCCATGATCTAAAATTTAGTTATAACTGGGCTTTACCAGTATTCAAGGTTGTTACTAGCTTTGGTGACTATCCTTTTTGTAAGCTATGTGTTCTACATCAGACAGGTAGGCTTTAGGGTATTGTATCAGATAACCATAAAGCTTTTGTGCTGGTTGAGAAAGTGAAGACAGCGTTTTCATCCTCTAAGTGACTTAAATATATTTCTATTCCTAGACAGTGTTACAAATTTCAGTTTTTCATTTCTCATTCATTTCTCTTCATCTGTGTTTTGCTTAGGTTACAAATTTGCGTAATGTTTTTTCAGCTACTTCTTAAAATAAGTAAAGTAACTAGATCAATAAAATATCATAGGACTTCATCAAGGTAGTTAACAATTCCATAGCAGAATTGAAGTAATAAAACAGAACTAACAAATGCTCATGTAAAACACTCAGAACAAAAGTTCATGAGCAATGCAGACTTAGATTTGATTTTTTTTTGGCTCAGAATATTTTTGCAGTAGCAATTGCTGTAATGTACTTCAAAGCTGACATAAGAGCGACATAGCAGTCTATTGATAAGATCACAAAATTAGAGCTTTAAGTAAGGAAAATTAAAGAAAATTGTCCATGGGCATTCATAAACAGGAAAAGAAAACTCTGCTTATAGCAAAATATTTTTTTATTTTGTATCAGCAGAAAGGTTTTGGCATTGCTTGTTGAAAAGCAAGCTTATGTAAGCAGGATGTCTTGTTCATAATTTGTCTAAGGTGACTCTTCATAATGAGGTAGTTCATTAACTATTGCAATCAAATGAAATAAAAGTCAGAAGTATAGTTGCTGACCAAAACTGATCAAACAGCGTGTATGATAAAGCTTAACATTTTTCATCCAGTAAGTTTGTTCTAAGAAGATTTTCTTCTTGCTTGTTTGCACATCTATTTCCTCTTAAAATATTTAGCCTGCAATAATGCAAATTTTCTTGACAGCTTAGCTAACATAATATGCTGCTACATTTTGCAAGTGACAAAAAATATCTTTGCTAATCTAGCAGCTGGCTGAACGAGCTGCAGGTTAGTATTCCAGTGATTCTTAACAACACAGTTGAGACGAGTCATATCTTCAAGGGCTTACATTTTTCTTCCTGACATCTTGCAGTAATATCTACTGAAAAAAAATTACATTATATGCTTCCTCTTGTGAAAACTAAAGCTTCTGATTCATAAGAAACGTGAATATAAACAAAGCATAATAGAAAAGAAGATTTTGCATGACTTTATACTCAACTGTAATAAGTTTTATCCAAGGCCTCAACCTTGCTTTTGGGGATATTGTCATATTCTCTCTGAAT
Source organism: Scopus umbretta (assembly GCA_013400535.1). Lineage (NCBI taxonomy): Eukaryota > Metazoa > Chordata > Aves > Pelecaniformes > Scopidae > Scopus > Scopus umbretta. The sequence goes on from VZTL01015045.1 coordinate 2,221, forward strand.
ATGTACTTAGCACGATTGATAAAATATGCACAAGTACTGTGTCCATTTGGCCTTGGGTTGTTCAGCAAAAAATAATTAGTACACTATGGAAAAATAAATACTAACGTAATAGAAGAGAGGACACCAGTTTCAAAGATACCATAGCACATTATCAAGTACTCTATGTATAACGTGGAGTGGGCTTAAATGGTTTCACTTCATCCTGCTGTGTAGAATCAGCTGGTGTGCTACATATGCAGAAAGACAGAAAAATGTAGCTGGAGCTAAGAAATATGGAATTTTCTTAAAGCCATTTGGCATTTCAGACATGCTTGCAGCTGTTAACTAAAAGAAGAAGCTGGATATATACCAAGAACTTATAAAAACTAAATTTATAGTACTATTGACAAGGCTACTCCTATAGCCTGGACCACACTTGACTTAACACTGTAGCAGATATGTATGCTAGATTTCAATCTATTTTAAATACTTTAGAGCATAAAAATGCATAGTAATCAAAGTTAGAAAACATACCAGGTATATGTCCAGAAGACAGTTTTATCCAATTGAATAGACACTCTAAAAATGTTGGGAGATTACAAAGCTGTGGAAATATTTTTTCTTCATATAGAGATGATAATTTATTAATTATTTTACATTAAAGGTGGTTAATACAATTTTGTTTGTTGTTTGTTTTATTCTTAAATTGTGCTCATCACTGTAGCATCTGGAAACCTGATTACTGTCATGGCATGGTTTGTTTCTTCAATGATTTAGGCATTTATACAATTATAATTTTCATTAATAAAGAAGTGGTCTATGGGGAAACATGAAAAAAGCAGTCAGTACAAGGAATAAGTTGCACATAAAATGCCCTCAGTACATACAAATAAACTGCACATAAAACAGCTGCCTTTCTTTACTGAGTACAGAGCCATCAGTAATGTTAAGGTTCAAAGGCATAACAGAGTCACCTACTTGCTACGCTCAAATCTAATAAAATTGCTCTCTGCTAACAATCTCATCAGACCTAACTATAATCACCTCCTCTCTAACACCAACTCTTTATAACTCACACAGTGTTCATCTCCTAAAGGATAAAATACACTTTACTGTGCCTCTTTTCTGATTAAGATGGTAGATTTTCAGCTACCTTCAGGGCTGCTATAAATTCTGCATCACAAATGAGAAGAAAAGATAGGAAAGGAGTAGCGTAAATATCTCCTCCTTTTAAACAGAGAAAAATCACACACACACACCCCCCAAAGAAAAAAAAAATCTTACTGCTCAGGAACAGCTAAGTAAAAAGACAAAATCTGCATTTTATACACAAATGTACATCTCTCAGGTGGCAGCCCAACTTTCTTGCAGTTTTCAAGTAACATGACAGCTAGCACCAGTGTTAACGTGAACATTTCCTTCTAAGCTCACTCCCTTCATCAATATTATGGGACTGCTTGAAGAGTCTTTTTTTTTAATAACTAAATATTTGTTCCTATGATTTATATTATTTTTCCTGTGAGTGTTAAGAACTTCAGCTGTCTCAATAAGCTTTCTCTGCCTCTCGTCAATCACTAAAGATGAAAGAAAAAGAAAAACACAAAAGAATGGTTTCTAAATACTTTCGTCTTATCATCTTTTAAGTCTATTCACCACAATCAACTCCATATATGCTACTGCTTTGAAGTAGTTGTTTCTTACTAAATGTGAGACAACATTCATCATACACATAAAGGGAATGCATGATTATTTGGGGGTTTTATAGCCGAAGATCTTTTTCTTTTATGGGAAGAAAAAGTTAAGAACATAAACTACAATCACTGTTCCACTGATTCTTCCAAAGTAAAGATACCCTGACAGTCTGAATGGCAGTGGTATTCCTACCAGTAGAGTAAAAAACCAAAACTGACTTTTGCTAGTATCTAGGTGCTTTAAATTATCACTGAAAACAGGATTTAGTATGGATACATGGTTATATCTTTTGAAAACAAAATACTCTAAACCCAACTGCTTTTCCAAAAATCTTGAGTAAAATGTCTTAGAAAATAAATGGTTCTAGTTTTGCATCAGAAAATCACTGTTGCTTATATACTTCCAAAAACTTTCACAAAATTTAATATTAATTTATTCCTTACAAAAAATATTTGTGATACTAACATATGCATTTTGTCAAATTAACACTTTGAAAAATTGTCTAACTTCCCTCTTGCTGAAAGATTAGTTTCAGACCTTCGACAGTCACCCAGCTAGCACTTACAACTGTTTCTCTGAGTGGCTACATGACTTCTATAGTGGGCACATATTTGTCTTCACAATGCAGATGTCAGAGAAGAAAGTATTAACATCTCATTTTAATAATGGAACACTAGCACACAGAGAAGTTATTTGAAGAGAACTGAACCTTTGCATCATATAGCAGTGTCACAGCCCAAGAAAGATTCTTCACATTCCAGTTAATAACAGTTTGCATAACAGCTCTCTGACCATTGACTAGATAATTCATACTGACACTGTGGAGTTGTTTAATCTCATTTGATTGGAAGTGATTTTACTCTAAGCTACACATATATAACTAAATACTACAGTCTTCAATTTTCACTGACCTTCGAGGAGCAAAAACATAGTGCTGTAGAAAGGGTCCTTTATTCTTTACCGTCACATAGATATTTATGTAGTTAATAAAGTAAATAAGTAGGAGTTTTTTGTACTGAATTTTCAGGTATGGGTTTTTTTTCTGTGGTTAATCAACATGCATGCATAAATTTTTAATACAAATCTGTGTTAACATAGTGTATGGAGGTGGACTGTGCTTTTAGCTTAAATGAAAAAAATTGCCTCTATATGTTGTGTTCTAATATATTTTATTGGGTGTACATGGCAAGGTTTTAGTAGTGGGAGGCTGCAGGGACACCTTCTGTGGGAGAAGGTTGGGGGGTGCTCTGTCCCAGACACAGCTGATTCCAGCCAGCTCCACAGTGGACCCACTGGAGGCCAAAGCTGAGCCCAACAGCCAAGTGTGTGGTGCCTGTGAAAACATTTAGGAAATGTCAGAGGAGTAGGAGGGATGGAACAAGGGAAAGAGAGAACACGAAAGTCATAGATGTATGAGATGCTCCATGGAGGACAAGGTACACCCCCAAAGCGACTGCAGCCCATGGAGGAGTCTATGCCAGCAGCAATACACCCCTGCAGACACTGCAGCCTCTGAAGGACACATGCCAGAGCATAAGAAATGAACAAGGCAAGAGAGGAAGAGAGAAACTGCTACATCCTGACCCTGACCACCTGTGCTAGCTGTTGCATTGCTGAAGGGACTGAATGTGACATGTGGTGACAAGAAGTCAGTGACTGGAGTAAAGCTGAGCCCAGGAAGCAGGGAGGAGAGGTGTCTGGCCCTAAGTGTTTAATTTTTTGTCTTTAAATGTCCTTTGTTTCCCAGTACCTGAATCAATAACTAAATATTTGTTGCTAATAAATTAACTTAAATTCCTCAAGTCAAGTCTGTTTTCGCTGTATCTGTTTTGGCTATCTGGTGAGTGATTTCCCTATCTTTATTTCAACCCACAAGTTTTTTTACTCCTGTTCTTCCTATTTTTATTCCCATCCTGTGGGGTGTGGGCAAGGAGTAAGCAAGCAACTGTGTGGATGCTCAGCTGCTAGCTGGGGTCAACCCACCACATATGTAGAAGCAAAGATAATTCATAAACAAAAGCCAATATTTACCTGGATTTTTTTTTTTTTTTCCAATAAAGGCTGGGAAGGCAGTCCTCGATTAATACTGTTTCTGTGTGAATGGAACATGCCTTTAAGTGTAGTTTTCAGAAATAGAAAAAACAGCTTAATTTGCTGCATATTGCCATGTAACATAAGACACTGAAGTAGCATCAATAAAATATTAGACTGAAAAACATACTTGTTTTACAAACATGTTACACATACAGTATTTGTTTGCTAAAGGTAATAATATTTTTAAGGTGACATCACCCAGAATTATTCACCCAACTCCCTATGCTTTTCAGTGTTTCCCTCTTCATCTCTAGCGTGGCACATCACACCTGATAAGAGTTCACCCATTCAGCACATCTTTTATTCTTTTCCATAAGCTTCCTAATTGCTGAGGATGGACAGCAGAGTGAAAATGTAACAGATGAATGAAGATAATGAAATCATTCTTTCTTCCAATGGTCTGGTATAGCATCATTTTTGCTGATACCCTGCAATGTCTGACCTTTTAAACTGACAGGATGTTCACCATTGAAGCTTTTCAAACACAGCTATCTCATCGCAAAAAATGGAAGCCAAGCATTCAAGACTGACTTGTATTTGTCTCTGAATCAAACTGTCATTTTTACTTTGTTAGTGTCTGTTATCAAGTCCAGACAAGCAGTTATTCTGTAAGTTAGTTCATACAACCTTGATTTTTTCCGAAAGTCCTTGAGAGTTAGTGCAGCCAGTTTATGCAACTACATTTCATGTATATAAGAGTTATACAGAATCTTGGCAGCTAGCAGTGCTAATAAACATTTAATTTACAACCCATACAATCCTTTTAACTTTGCAAAGTGCTTCATGGATCCATCTTTTTCCCCTGATTTATTATAATCCTTGTTTAGCTCCACTTACATTTATGGGAAACCTTCCATGGTATAAAAACCAGGACTAAAGTATGAACAGTTCATGATTCAGCAGGAATCATGTTAGGATTTCAAGCTGGACGTTTAGTCCAGACATATTGTAAGTGGACAAAAGCCCTCCAAACCAAACGAAACCAAGCAATAAGGTGCATAGACATCCCTTTACCAGCAAAATGAACATATATGACTGAGACCAAGGAACTCACTGCATCATTGCAAAAAGAAGAAATTAGATCACTTATACTGATATAACAGAGCCAAACTACAAAACATTTCTAAGTAGCAGAAGTGTCATGTACTGTATTATATGTTTATATAATTCACAACAAAGGGTGTCAACCAACCCACTAAATAGTCAAACTCAATCCAGAATCCAAAGTTTTCAGGGAAATACCCTAGGTCAGAGATCAGGAACCAGTCTCTGAACAATCCAATAATTTTAAAAGCACAAGTATTGTGTTGTATTTTGTTCCAAACAGATTTTTTTTCTTTCAAAATTTAGTGTCCTTTTTCTTCTTTTTTTAATGGAAGGATATTGCAATAATGACTGCATGTAATTTCAGCACTGATCTGCCCTGTCTATTATGGTTGGCAACATGTTCCTAAATAACTCTTGCAGGTGGCAGTAGGATTTTGAAGCCACCTTGTGAAAGTGTGCAACAGATGAAAATGTATTTCAACATATATGTAGGATACTTTAATCTAAAGAGCATGTTACCTGCTAGGATTTGAGTTCAGAAAACTGTGTTTGTTCTCAAAAAAAATGGTGATTAACAAATAAATAAAACCACAGCAAGAGTCTAGACAATTTCAATCTGATTGCCATTGCTGTGTTCAGATATTGCAGAGAAAAACAGAGATTATCTATAACTTTTGAAAAAAAGAGTTTAGAAATGTATGTGCCTATGTGTAGAAAAATCTCTTGGGTATGATAACAGCAGGGAGAAAACACTAAAGTTGGCTTTGCTGCTACCTTTTCTACACCTTTGAGCACCTTACCACACTCTTCTCTTATTTGGTCTCCATCCTGACTTTGCTCGCTTCTTTTCTACTTAGTGCCTACTTTCACTGCACAATAGTAGAACTATGCTAGAAATGCTGATTCTCATGTATTCCATGGCTTCACCACACTGACAAATAGTATAAAATATAAATAAATTTAAAACTGTATCCATGGAATGACCTAAAATTCAAGACAAAATCAAGAATAATGGACTTGCAGCACATTTACAGGAATATCTGTATAGTTAAAAAACACTTTTTCACTTACTCCATTTTTATTGTCACTATAAAATTAGTAGGACATAGGATTCATATGGATAGGATTCAGTGATGTTTGTTTATAATCATCACTTAAATATCAGTTGCTTTTATTGTTCATTATGTGAGATGAAAAGACTATGTGAGATTTGCTGGCATCCAAGAAAGAAATAAGAAATGCTAAGGCTTAGCAGTTGTTATTTTTCACTTTTTAAAATATTGTACTCCATAACTATGGTTAGTTGGAAGGGCTAAAAAATTAATTAATATAAAAAAGCTCTTCTTTATCTTGTAAAATGAGCAAAGAAGAATCTATCTGGTATGTTTTTTTCTTCATTGATCTCACAGCAGGATCTTCCTGCAATATCTAGATGTAAAACAGAGGTATGGATGCATACCTGACACTGAATAGGATTAAATCCGCAAAGAAACTAATATGATAACTTTTTTTCAAGTAGTAGAAATATAATATACAATATGAGGAAGCCTAAATCACCATACCCCAGAAAATATGGCACCTAGAGTAAGTCCCATAATTTTCCCTAGTACTTTGCATGGAACATTTGGGGTGGTAAACTTATCAAAATTTGGACTTTTGGCTTTAAAATATAAAACACAACAGTTTGTAACATATACCTGATCTGAATTCTGTTGCTATGACCAATTCAGCAGTCTTAGTGCCTTTGCCAAAAGAAAAATTTTCTTGGTTGTTATAGCTATCTCCTCTATCATAAAAGGAAAAAACACTGCAAAATGAACTCTGCGAAAAAAAATGTAATCATAGTTTGAACAGTGTTTCTTATGGAAATCTCTGCAGTTTAAATCAGAGATCAGGGCAGTGTCTTTCTGGATGGACATAGGTCCATGGTGTACCTGAATCATGGAAAAAACAGCTTATGGACTTTTGACAATTTTTGAACTGATACTGATTAGAGGAAAAGGAAACTTTGGAAAGATTAGTTTGGAGTTATTTCAAATGGTGAAAGCATGTTAGAAATAATTCTGAAGGTTTTGGCACATCCCGTTTTGGCGTTTTAAAATCCAAGCCCTCCTTTTTAGTTAAAAGCAATTTCCCAATTTGAAAAATAATGTAACTATAGACAACTAAAAGATATGAGACAAAATGAAGTCACAATAAATATCTCAGGTTATTCCTATTAAATCCTTTTGGGCTATTTGTTATAAAAAACATTAATTTCTTCTACTGTTTCAGATGCTGCTTTTATCCCATCCCGATCCCTGGAAATCCAATTCACTGGACAAAATTGCATTGCAGCTAAGTTGTTCAAATGATTACTCTCAGGGGCCTAAATGAGTAGACATCGTTATGCAGTTAATTCTACAGCATTCCTCTTTTTTTTTTTTTTTTTTTATGGTAACATCTGAAGCATGTTGATCTCTTCAATAAGCTTCTGAGTATCTTTTTTTCTTTTTTAATTTTTCTTGGTGAATAAGCAATTCTGGAATTAATAACTATGNCAGTTACTGACTTGGGTTAAACTACGACAATGGCATAAGCTATCCTCTTGCCAGTTCAAATGAGCTCCAGTCAACCCTTAAAATTTTAGCTCTCAAACTTACACTATTTAGAAAATTAAGCAGTGCCAATTTTTGTGAGAGTACCTAATGCAGAGATGCATGGTCTCCACGTGCAACAGTGCCAGATAAAAGTACAGTAGCCTTCATAAATTTATTGTTTCCAGCTGTCAAAAATATACAATTGGGTGGATGTTACAGACCCATTAAATTCTAGCTGTATAGAATCATAGAATCATAGAATCATTAAGGTTGGAAAAGACATCTAGTCCAACCATCAACTCAACACCACCATGTCTACTAAACCATGTCCTGGAGTGCAATGTCCACACGTTTTTTGAACACCTCCAGGGATGGTGACTCCACCACCNCATCTGAAGCATGTTGATCTCTTCAATAAGCTTCTGAGTATCTTTTTTTCTTTTTTAATTTTTCTTGGTGAATAAGCAATTCTGGAATTAATAACTATGAAAATCCTGTTTTGTCATTAAGTAAATAAATGTTTGTCCTGTATTCATTAGTGTTCTATTTATTTTGTATATGTACTCAGAAAACTTTACTATATAGAATAGTATATTTGGAAAACATAAACAAATGAATACATGGCTGTCTTGGTTCCAGCTGGGTTAGAGTTAATTTTCTTCCTTGTAGCTGTGTTTTGGATTTAGTATGAGAATAATGTTGATAACACACTGATGTTTTAGTTATTGCTAAGTTGTGTTTACACTAGTCAAGGACTTTTNATAGAATCATGGAATCATAGAATCATTAAGGGTGGAAAAGACCTCTAAAGACATCTAGTCCAACCATCAACTCAACACCACCATGTCTACTAAACCATGTCCTGGAGTGCCATGTCCACACGTTTTTTGAACACCTCCAGGGATGGTGACTCCACCACCTCCCTGGGCAGCCTGGTCCAGTGCCAGTATATTACTTATAATTATTATCACTTATAATTATTAATAATTATTACTGATGATTATTATATTATTCAGTATATTACTGAATGAGGACTGTATCAGGAAAGATGTGCTCAAAAAGGGGTGGATACTATGGCCTTTTGACTCTTTCACTTCAAAATCCTGGACAATTATAAATGGAATTCTTTGAGTGAGTTTTCTGCTTTTTGTCTATCAGTAAACTTTATTCTTAAATAACTGCTGTGTCAAAAAGCAGGTCAGATAGGCAGCCTGCTGATCATTCCTATAAGTAAACACACATAAACAGAATGCAGAATGTGTCTCAATTATTTTCAAATCAGCATATCAATGTAATTTTGTTATTTATTGTAAAACGCTCTCAAGGTAAGTCACTATGCTTATAACCAAATATAGTGATGAATAGCTTCCACGATCATGTCTGTCCAAAATAAATCTAGGTACCAATCTCCCAGACTGCCCATTCTAATTCCTACTTACAGATGATGTCAGGCTGTGACAGTCAGGTTGTCTGAAGTGCTGTGTGTGCTTTATTGTTAATTCATTTCCAGATTTCATGGTGTGCTAACTTTTCAGGCTTTCAATGGGCCTAAAATACCAAAGCTCATTTTTATCATATTCTCGTCAAAATCCCTCACAGACTCTGCTTCCTTCATTTGCCTAGGTCTAGTTTTTCAGATATCACACAGTGGTACCACGGAGAAAGATCTCTGTGTGTAACAGTGTATCTCTGGGAAGATACAGGTCAAGCAGAATAGCTCTTGCTAAAGAGACACATACGGATGAGCAAAAGATAATTCTAAATGACAATTTTAAATTTGCTGCTGGGATTTTTCAGCTTTATTAATAAAGGGACTACCCCAAGGCTCCTGTGTGATGTCAGGATTGCTGAATGGATCCCAAATTTCTCTGTCTTGTAAGAGCTTGTAAGAGCTCCCATTTTACAGCCTTTGTGACATTTTCCTTTTTTTTAGATGCACAAATACACAAAAAGTGTTTTCTAGGATAGGGTGGTAGGCTTGTTTCAATGAATGTTGGTGCAGGACTGGAAATGGTCACCATTCTGAAAGTTTTCTTCTATGTGGAAGTGAAGCAGCAAGGAAGTGCTTTTCAAGTATACACAAAAATGTTTATGTAAGTCAATGATTAAATGAGAAACTATTTCTTTAAAGTAATAGGGGCATCTATGTAGCAATGTCTTCTTATAATAAAACTTGTACGTTTTTTCCCTAAAATCTAGGTGCACTTGAGTATGTGGAAAAATAAAATCTAAAGGATGAATACACAGACCTGATAAATGTAATGATTAGTGGTGGCAGCAAGTCTAACAACAAGACTATTGCAGAACAATTTGGTATCATAGATGAAGGAAAGCAAAATTTTGGCTGAGATTTAGTATTTATGTGTTTGAATACGTTAACAGTGTGCACCTTACAAACTTGTCAATCTTCACTATAAGTCCAGATCATCCTATATTTCCTTTTCCTCCCATAAAGGTCACTTACAATGTTCTCTTACAGATATGAAGTTTCAAATGAAATTAATTCTTCCTTTGCAAGATGAAAAACACACCTGTAAGCCTTTCTACAAGAATCACTAAAAGTCTTGATCTCCTGGCCTTATTCAAATTCTGAATGCTTTTATGTCTCAGTGACCCAGCTGAGACAGCTCTGCTGGCTTTGAGAGATTACAATTCACACTGATATTCACATTGTGTCAAATTTCTCTCTGATCAGCTTTTAAACATTTCAAGACATTGGGATGATCCAAAAGAAGAGCAAGGAGACTGGGGATGGGGGCTCAAAGCTTTCATTGGAAGGAAAATGATGGTATACTGAAGAGGACCTTTTCAGCAAATGGTGGCCTATTTCTTCACTAAGAGAAATTCTACTAAAGAAGGCCTTGATATTCCAAATTTTTCACATATATTAATCTTGTTGATTTCTGAGTTTCACAGATAAGAAGTGTAAAATATGTGGTGTATTGACTTCTATAGGTTATCTGAAGGAAAATTAGATACAGTCAGAAGATCTTTTTTCCCTTGATTTCTTGTGAAGGTGTCCTGGTTTCAGC